>ML818849.1:109137-129215 GCA_009831015.1 Picea engelmannii
TATTCCAACAATTGGTATCAGATTTGGTCCTTCAGAAATAAGTCTAACAACTGGAAGGAGATCATGGAATATGTTAAGATTGGAGCACCAAACTTTGATGGACATAATTATACATTGTGGAATAAAACGATGAATTTTTTTTACAGGAACATGGATTCAATGTTTGGAAATTAGTAGTAGATGGGTATACAATTCTAACCACTCCCCCAACCGACATAGATGGAAAGAAGCTCAGTGAAAACAACTCAAAGGATAAAGGTATTATTCTGAGTAGTTTAGTTGGTTCATTTTTTGTCAATGTTATGCATTGTGATAGTGCAAAGGATCTCTGGGATAAAATTTAAAATATTTATGAAGGATAAGCCAAGGTAAAGGGAGCTAAGCTTCAAATTTTCAGAGCTAACCTTGAATAGTTGAATATGAAGGAAGATGAAGACATTGCAGTCTAACTTTTTCTAGTTGACGAAGTAGTCAACACTATTAAAGGATTGTGAGTAGAAGTTGATGACTCGGTGGTTTTTCAAAAGGTATTGAGATCTCTTCCTATGAGATTTGATTCTAAAATATCATCTCTAGAAGAAATATAAGATATCGGTACATTGAGCATGTACAAGCTACATGGAATATTTACAACCTATGAGATGAAAATAGAACCGGAGAACCCAGTCACAAAGGAAGAATCAAGGAATCCAAGAAGATAAAGAAGAAGCATAATAAAAAGTCAAAATCAAGTTGCAGCTGCAGCGATGATTCAAACAAAGATGAAGAGATGGATAACTTTGTAAGGAAATTAAAGAATGGAACCAACAAATATAAAGGTATGCTTCCATTGAAATGTTTTAATTGTGGTGGTATTGGTCATTTTTCTTCTCAATGTCCTCGTAGGAATAAAGATAGATATGAAGAATAAGTTTCTAAAAGAGAAAAGAAATTTCAAAAGGGAAAAAAGAGAAGAAACAATAAGAAATTCTTCAAGAAAAGTTTCTACTCAAAAGAGGACATTTCCTCATCAGACGAAGAGGATAATGATAGTGACAATGATTATAAAAGAGTACTCTTCATGGAAGTAGAAGATGATTCTGAATAAGAAGGTAAAGTCAATATCAAAGCATATCTAATCATTGTATTAGAATAACTCGGGAAGGAAATAAAGAAAAAATAGTCACTCAATGAAGAGTTAAAAATGAAAGAGGGATCTCAGAATTTCAACTATGAAGAACTAGAGCAGATGATCATGAGTGTAAAAATTCAAATATAATAAGAAAAAAGAATTCAGGAAATTATTAGAAGTCAGTTAGAAGAAAAGGAGAAAACGATTGGAAACTTGAAAGAAAAAGTAGTCTCTTTAAGGAAAGATCTTCAGAAGAAACATATGCAATAGAAGAGAACCAGAATATTGGATCAAATCATTAGTAGTCAAAGATGATAAGATGACAGATCTGACCTAGGATATAATCAAGTACAAAATGAGAAAGGGTTGAGCTCCAAAACAACAGAACAGGAAGTGGAACAAAGAAGCTATGTAGATATTGTCAAAGATTATGTGAAGAAGGAAGAATGCATGCCCCCAAAGAGAATATTTCAGAAGTAAAGAAGACTCAAAAAGACAATTTTATAAGGAATGCATCACAAAGAAGATCATCTATTCCCAGGTATCAAAGATTATTTTATGGTCATTGTTTTAATGGTGTTAATTTTGGACATAAGATTTAAACTACAAAGCCTATCCCAAGAACAAAAGTAACAATGCAGGGTACTTAAATAATAGTTATCCCAAAAGATCTTATGAAGCATACAACAGGAACCAAAATAGTTTTGGCTCATTGAGAAATGAAGTAGAATACTACAAATGCAACAATTTTGATCACATAGCGAAGAATTGTAGATTGACTATTCCACCCAAGGAATCAAAGCATAACATTAGCAGTCTGATATCGGAACCACAAGGGATATGGAAAACAAAGTAGAATCAATGCTCGTTTTCTCTACAGGACCAACATGTGAAAAGTGATTGGTATGTTTATAGTGGTTCTTCAAATAATATGACAGGTTACAAGAACATGTTTCTAACTCTAAAGAAAGAAAAAAATGGATCAGTTTCATTTGGCAGTAATCATTCAGCTAAAATCATAAGTAGAGGCACAATTAAGATTGGAAGCAAATATGCAATGGCAGAAAATGTTGTATTGGTTGAATATATGAAGCACAATCTATTGAGTGTAAGTCAAATGTGTTATCAAGGACACACACTTTAGTTCGACTTAGAGAAATGAAAAATAAGGAAAGAATGATCAGGAAAGTTAGTAGTGACAACTATAAGGACTCCGAACAACATATATGTTTTGAATGAAATTGTAAAGGAGAGTTGTTTTTAAGGAAAGGAAAATGAAATTTATCTCTAGCATGGAAGAATGGGTCACATACACTTTGAAAATCGTGTCAAAATCAACAGAAAGGAAGCAGTAAGAGAAATCCCTGAAATCTCAAAGCCAACGAATAATCTATGTAAGCATTGTCTACAGGGAAAATAGACCAATACCAAGTTCAAATCAAAGGAGTACTCAACAAAACAATTATTGGATATTGTACATACTGATCTATGTGGACCAACAAGGACAAATTGATTAAATGGTGAACAATAGTTCATGCTACTGATTTATGACTACACAAGAATGACTGCAGTTTTCTTTCTTAAGAAGAAGTCAGAGGAATTTGAGCACTTCAAGATATACAAAAATATGGTTTAAACACATATATACTTGAAGATCAAATGTCTGAGATGAGAAAATGGAGAGTTCGCATGAAAGGAATTCATGGACTTATTTAATGAAGATGGGATAAAAATACAGTTCTCAGCAGAAGGACACCTCAACAGAATGGAGTCGTTGAAAAAAAGAACATGATAGTACAGGAAATGGCCAGAACCATGTTGAAATATTTCAATTTAGGTGACATATTTTGGGCATAGGCAGTACATACAATAGTTCATATCCTAAATAGAGGAATTCTCAAAAGTAAAAGTGATAAGAATCCCTATGAGATATGGAAAGGAAGACCAAAAAATGTGAATCATTTTAGAGTGTTCCGAAGCAAGTGCTACATCAAAAGAGAAGATGGAAGGATTGGAAAATTTGACTCTCGAGTTGAAAAAGGAATACAAGTGTTTCAATATGAGACTCAACAAAATAGTGGAAAGAATCAATGTACATATGGAAGAGACAAGTGTATGAAATCTGAAAGAATAAAGAAGAGACTCGGTAGATCAAGAAGGGGAAGAGGACTTTAAAGAAGAAGAAGAATCAAAAGAAGAGGAAGAGCATCCAGAAGCAGAGAAAAAGGAATATGACTAGAAAAATCTTCAGATATCTCCCAAAACTCCTAGCAGGAGAAAACAAAAAATTCATCCACTAGAATAGATCATTGGGAATATGGATACAGGAGTTGAAAGTCGAAGAAAAGTACACTCAACAGAAAAAGTGCATCTAGCATTGTTATCCACAGTTCAACCTTGTATTTTTTAAGAATCTGGCACAAATGAACACTGGATCAAAGCTATGGAAGAAGAACTATATTAGATAGAGAATAATGAAACATGGGAACTTGTTCCAAGGCCTACAGATAAGAATGTGATTGGTACAAAATGGGTATTCAGAAACAAGTTGAACAAGGATGGATAAGTACCCATGAATAAAGAAAGGTTAGTATGCAATGGATATGCTCAGGTTGAAGGAATATATTTTGAAGAAATGATGCAGGAGCATCTCTTGAGCTCAGCACGTGCCAATTGATTAGCACAAGTGGTGCACATTCAAATAAGGGAGAGGCGTCTCCCTCTCATTTTTCCTTTGAAAATATAAATCATGATTAAGGCAATTAATGCTGACAGGCTGGTAGAGCCAAGTTGTGCCTTCACACAAGCTGTAGATGAGGTAGCCATTAAGTGTTTGACGGTAGGATGGATCTACATCCGATTCGGGACAATATTTCGATCATTGTAATCTTCCTCATTAATCAGGCATCTTTAATGGTGGTTAGACACCACTAGCTTAGCTTGGAGGGAAGCTCATTGAGCCCCTCTTGTATAAATCTTTGTATGGTTACCTAGTAGAGTAGTGATGTAGGGGGATAAACATAGAGAGACGAGACTCAGTTGCAATTCAAACTCATGTATTGTAATGGACATTCCACCATTAATAGAAAAAAGATAGATTTTCTTGTTTATTAATTTCTGTGTAATGGATGTTTAACTGAGAATTTCATTCGTATGCATTTGAACTATAGATGTATGTTAGAAATTGTCTGCAGGGATAGAATTATGATCTTGTATTTATGAGTGTGTTGGATTAATTCTGGTTCTTGAGGCCAAGTGTAAGGAGTGCACGACAGAGGGTGGAAACTTTGTGAGTTGACACAAGGAGTGTGTGTATGAACTCATTCAAGTCAGAAGAGAATATTCCAGGAGGGCACACTAGGATAATTCACAGACTCGGAGGGAAATTTCAAGGTGGTTTAATACCTTGCGAAGAAAGAATGTGTGGGAGAAAGCACAACGCAGAGTTATTGAATACTCTGTAATACTCTTCCAGGAGGGCATAGAGAAAGTGTGAGTGCATACAACAACAACACATTCTGGAGTGTTGGAAGTGTTGACAACCCCAGGGTTGTTGAACACTCTAAGGAAGGAAGGCTTTGCAAGAGTGCATCGACAAAGGAAAGGAGATTCCTTAAGACTTCTGAAAGGGCTCAGGGAGAAGCTGTTAGAAATCTTAGTCGAGTGCAAGGAGTGAACCAAGGATACATTAAGTTCATCTTACTAGCTCAGGAGGAAGTGCATTAAGTTTCCAAGAGGGCACATGAAAGTTTGCAGAAGGACGCAAGAGAACTTATAATCTCGAAGGTTTCCATCCAAGAAAAATCGTAGAAGGACTAGTGCAAAACATTGCAAAGAGTAGAGAGGAAAGACCGAGAACAATCTAAAGTCTTAGGAAGAAATTGTGATAAGTGTGCAAGAGGGTCGAGGACTCGCCGAAGTCTCGTAGACTGAAAATTCATTCATCGTCGAGAGGATATAGGTGGAAATATATTAGAAGAATCAGAAGTTGGAGCTTCGAGAGGTTTTCCAAGGGAAAACAAAAATATTCGTGAAGTCATGAAGACCGGTTTGAATCCAGACCATTGGATATGGAAGAGACGCGTGGAAACAATCTGCATGATTAGGGGGAATAGTACTTCATGAAATATCGAAGGAGGATAGTGAGAGACTACAAAAGTTCACAATCCAAATAGATCACAATCATTGATTGGAAGGAAGAACGAGGACCGCTGATGCTCATGCTATTTTAGTTTGTCAATTTGGATTTCGGGAACATAAGAGTTGGTTGTCGTGGAAAGAGTCGAATCCCGAATCCCGGAGTACTTTTTTTGGTTTAGCCCCGGGAAATAGCTCGAGGTCACATGATAGAAAGGGCCTGGCACAAAGAGCCAAGTGTCATCACCAAACTTTCTTCGAAGGGCCAAGAAGAGAGTTGCATGGTTAAGAGGACCCGCACTTTGGAGAAAGAGGGACCTGTGATAAACTTTACTGGGTTCCAACAAGGAGTCGAAGAGTCAATTTGACTCAGGTGTTCAAACGATCCTAGATTGAGAGGTCGTGCAAGCCCAGAGGGGGAGGGTCTACACCAAGAAACGTTTTCCTCAACTTCCAGAATGGAAGAAGTCATATTGTTCTTGTCTTATGCATGTTTGAAGAGAATCAAAGTATACCAAATGGATGTAAAATCATCCTTCCTAAAAGAAGAACTATAAGTAGAAGTATACATTGAACAACCAGAAGGATTTATACTATCATAAAAGGAAGATTATTATTGCAGATTAAAGAATGCACTATATGGACTCAAACAAGCCCTTAGAGCATGGTATTCAATATTGGATAGGTATATACAACAACAAGGGTTCAGGAAAGGCAATGCAGACAATAATCTCTACATAAAGGTAAATAAAAATAATTTGTTGATAATTGAAGTTTATGTTGATGACATTATTTTTGGTAGTAATGATGTTAGGATGAGTAAGAAATTTGATAAAGACATGCATAATGAATTCAAAATGTTATTACTTGGTGAGTTGTCTTTATTTTTGGGACTCCACATATGCCAGTGAGATACATGTATTTTCATCTCCTAGACCAAGTATATGAAAGAAATTTTGAAGAAATTTGGAATGGTAGATTGCAAGACTGTAATTAATCACATGCATACCAGTTGAAAACTAAGCAAAGATGATATATCCAAAGATGGAGATCAGAGGCTCTACAAATCAACGATTGGTAGTTTACTCTATGTGATAGCTTCCAGACAGTATGTGATACATGCAAATGGACAAGTGGCATGGTTTCAATCAACATCAAAGGAAACAAATGTTATGGAAGTAAAGATAATATTCAGATATATCAAAGGAACAAAGGACTATGGATTATGGTATCCAAAAAGGAATGATATATCTATAGTTGCATACACAAATGTGGATTGGGCACGAAGTATTGATGATAGAATAAGTACAAGTGGAGCAGCCTTCTACTTGGGTGACTTTATGGTATCTTGGTTGAGCAAGAAATAGTCTACGGTATCATTGTCCACAGTAGACACAAAGTATATTGCAGTAGTAGCATGTTGTACATAGGTTCTCTAGGTGAAGCAAACTTTGCAAGACATATAGATGGAAGATGACAAGCATATTCCGATATTTTGTGGTAATACTAGCCTTATAAGTATTTCTAAGAATCCAATGATGCATTCCAAGAAGAAACACATTTCGATCAAGTTTCACTTTCTACGAGAACAAGTTATAGAGAAGAACATCAAGGTGGAGTGTGTTGGTACAAAATATCATATTGTATATATCTTCATCAAACCTCTTCCAAGGGAGACTTTTGAGTATATTCGACAGAAACTTGGAGTAGTTTCATCCCCAAAATGAATGATTTTTGAAAGAATTGAATGGTTTTTTAATGATTTTATCATATATGTACAAGAGGAATCACCATGAAGAGAAACATCACTAGAGATTAGAGGCTTACTGATAGAGGGAGTATCCCCAAGGAGAGTTCATCCTTTTCCATTGATGTCAAAGGGGGAGTGAAAAAATAGAGGAATGAAGATAGGGGGATCCAACACATGAAGATAGGGGGAGCCAACAAGAGCATGAGTGTTTCCACTATTGTTTCTAAGTGTTGCCATCAATGCTAAAGGGGGAGATTGTTGAAAGATTAATTAATTGATGGTTGAGAGATTAATTACTGCATAATTATCAAAAAATATTGCATTGATTAATTAATTATCGAAAAAGATTAATTATGGAAAGATATTATTTTTCAAAATTTTAGATAATGGAAGATTAATTTTCATTTATGTCAACCCTTGAATAAAGTTGCATGTTGAATTTAAGTGGCAGACAACAAAAGATAGCAGGTTAGATGTGAGTTGCATGTTACATGGAAGTTGCATGTCATTAAGAAATTTATCTTTATAAAATAGAGAATATTCCATTGTAAATCACTTATGTTTATTCACTTGTGAGAGTAAAGGTTGGAGGCATAGAAGTCCAGGTGAAGTAAAGAAGGTCAAAAATCCAAGGGAGGACAATGTTTTTCTAAGGTATGTTATTTACATGTCATCTTACCATTTTTGCTATAATGTTTTTTTCTAGAATGAGTCAGAGATTGAAAAGTGGAGGATGTTGAGAAGACATATAAAGTTACTTGTGGTAGAAATTTCATCTTCTTGGTCATTGTAATTTTGGAGATACACTCTGTGGAAGATAGGGATTTTAACCAGTCGTGAAACTAGTTTTAAAGAGATGTTTTAGGTAAAATAGTCATAACTTCTTCATAGATAATAAAAATTATGTAAGACCAATTGAAATGGAAATAATACAGACCATATTTTATTGTGTGGTATTTTCATATTAAGATATAAAATATTGTGCACGTGACATGTCGTACAAGTACTCTCTCTAGAATATGCCAGAATTCAGCAAGGTCTACCATTTTCTCTATAAATCCTTTTAAGGAATGATTCAAAGAGTAAAACTTGGATAAATTTCTTAAGACATACTGAAAAATGTTGGGTACAAGTTTCATACCTTTATTCATTATAGGTACGTAGTTATTCTTGTTGTAAGTTAGGGTTTGTGACTAATCCAAAACTAGTCCCGTGAGACTGATGTAAAGGTTGATGAAAATGTTATTCTCTTATTTATGAATTTGAGGAAGGTATGAAGGTATTTGATCACATACACTAGGTCAAGTACAATATCATAAGTTGTTGTGATAGGTTGAAAGTGGCAGGTTGACAATGACAGTGATTGTATATCAGTCGAGTGACATGGAGAGTGATAGGTTGATGTGGTAGTGACAGATTGGTCTACATTTATGTTTCAATGTGGCTGGATGGGGAAAGGAAAGGAGGTAGTATCCTCCTTCTGGTTGGAGCCAAAAAATTAGGGATTTCGATCTTCCTTCATGTTGCAGCCTGTAAATAGGGGGTTGGAGCCTCCTTCTAGTTGATGATGGAGAAATAGGAAGTTGGTGCTTTCAATGAATGTACTCTTTGAAAAATAAAAAAATCATTTTGTTGTTTTTTTCTCACATTGGGTTTCCACGTAAAACTTCAGTGTAGTATGTTTATGTGTTTTTTATGCATCAATTTATGATATTCATGCTATATTGAGTGCTGGTTGAATATCATTGAAGATTTATATTATTATCAAAGAAAGGAAAGTACTAATATTGATTCACCCCCCCCCCCCTCTTAGTATTCCAATAGAAGGAGTATGACCTTTAGGAGTTAGTGGATAAATAAGTTACTACACCGATAGATTGGACAACTTTAGATGCTCAAAAAAAGAAGGAGATCAAAGTAGAAAGAGTCCTCCTAAATTATGTGAAGGATCATCTATTCCCTCACCTAAATGAGAATAAAATGACCAAAGAGATGCCTGATGCCTTGGTAATTTTATTCCAAAGAAAGAACATGAACAGGAAGATGATCTTAAGGAATAAACTCAGATCGGTTCAAATGTCTAGATCGTATAATGTTACTATCTACCTCATGAGGATAACACATGTTCATGATGAATGTGAAACTATATGGGAGAAAATTGAGGACACATAGCATGTTAATGTGGAATTAAATATTCTTCCCAAGTCATGAGAACCATTTTTCAAAGGAGTTTGTGCTTGAGAGAATATCCCAGATTGGAAGAGACTTTGGGATGATTGCATCCAGGAAGAGACTAGGGATGAGTATAAGAGAGAGAAGTAGGAATATGAAGAGGAGGAGAACTTGGCCCTTTTTAGTAATACAAGAAAAGGGTTCCAGCAAGTAGGGTAATAGTGAGGATTCAATCTCACATCCAAGAAAGAAGGACTTGAGTAAAATTAGGTTCTTCACATGCCACAAGTTTGGAAAATATGCATCACAGTGTCCAAAGAAGAAGAGGCAACGAAAGACGCAGATAGCAGCATCAACAAAGACGTGGCTAGATGCGTTTGTAGAAAAGTTTGAGAAGGAATCTGCAATGTTAACATGCCTTACTACTAGCACCTACTCAAGAAGTGCACGGTACTTGGACATCGGTGTTTCTCATCACAAGACAGGGACATGTGAGTTTTTCACTAGTTGGCCAGAGATGGACTCAGGGTTACATGTGGATCTTAGCACTCATGCCAAGTGTGGTGTATAAGGAGTTGGTACATTCAAGTTCCATATCGAGTCAATAAGTTTTCTGGAGGTGGAATATGTGTTGTATGTACCAGAATGGAAGAATAGATTGCTCTCAATTTCATTTTTGGAGGACATGGGTTTTGCAGTTAATTTTTAGAAAGGGAAAGAACTCATATGTTCATAGGGATCTATCCCTACAAAAAAAATAAACATTGGTGTAAGAGAGTGCAGGTTATACAGGTTGCAGGGACAACCTATAAGAGGATCCAAGGGGATCTTGGATCATGGATTGATGTCAGCGATAGAGGGCGAGGAGAAACAAGATATGAAGGGTGACCAACCGAAGGATGAGCATATTTCACAGACTTCCAGTATGGGGAGTGAACCTTCAGAGGAAAAGAGGGATTTGTCCCCTTCCAGTCTTGTCAGGAGACCAAGTTGGTACGAGATGACATTGATGGATGCTCAGGAGCAGGAAGCTTCTAGGAGAACATTGTGAGAGAGCATACCTTGTAGGATGATGTGTATGATATTTTTCTAGATTATGAGGTAGAGCCATTTCCACGTGGCTTTTCAGGAAACACCTTCCTCACTAAGAGAGAGTGTTTGTTGGACACACCAACCACACTAAGAGGGGGGGTGAATTAGTGTAGGGCTATTTTTACACTTCTTTTAACACTTAGTTAGAAACCACTTCAAATATATTATTCATTCATACTTATATACTTCCATGTATAAACAACATTCATCAATAATAGAGAACTATAATATATCACCATAATAAACACAAATAACACAAGATATATGTGGAAACGTTTTCTATTATAGGAGACTACAATATCTGGGTTTTATCAGAATCAACTGAAAAAGAGAAAGAAATCTAATAGAGTACCAAATCTAAATACAAGACTCAGCTTTCATATCTCAGCACCGACTGAGATGTGAGGAATCCAATCCCCAAGTACAAGACCCTTCTTGTAGACAGAGACTAATCTGCCAACACATACTTGACTTCTTTGTACTATAACTCGTGTATGTACACTACCTTCCTATACTGTAACACATGTATGTATGCATCCTTCCCTCTGTCATCATGTGTACACCTTCAGAAAAATAGGGCATCCATTCTTCTGCACTTCTGAAACTTCCTTTCCTTTTTCACATCCACTAGTAACTTGTCACTTCATCCAACCTATCATTGCAACTAATCTTTGTTATGCATACATCATCATACTTATCCTCAACTAATTACAAGTAACTCAAATGTGTGGGATATTATAATAACCATATCAGAATTGTACCACACATTAGATTTTTTCTCACTCAATCAACTAACGAACATATACCATATCTAAATCTCACAAAAACCATACCAAGAATCCTATGCATGTCCCTCATGCATACATCATCATATAGCATAGATATCCCTCAACCATATCATAGCTATATCAAACATCAGAGTGTTTCTCAGTCCATCAACCATTCATATGCCATATCCATATCTCACAACAACCATACAAAGAATTCCTCAAGAATTCACCATACCATGAGAAAATCTAAGCATCAAAACAACATGTAACCATACCATAACTTTTGCAGGAGATTTGAATATGCAGAATGTCGTTCTAGGAACTTGCTTCATACTTCAGAAACCTGGCACCAACATCCACTCAAGTATTCATGACTTTTCCACCTTTACACAACCTTGTCTACTCAAACCCATGTATACACGTGCATTCCTCCACTGCAGCCCACGTACGTACATGAACTGATCCACTGCAGCCCGCGTACACTTCAGAAACTAGGGTTTTCTCAAAGCTCTGAAATTTTTTCCATCAAACCTCCTTGTTACCTCATAATTTTAAAACTTATTATGCATCCATGAGTACCTACAATGAACCTTTCACCAAAAATAGATATTCAATGTGCTAAAAAATCATCGTCATGAGAGACCCTTGCTCTCTTATTTATACTCTCTAGGGGTTATCTTGTAACCAACTTTACCCTATTTCCTTCTTTTAAGGCTAACCCACTTCTAACCACTTTTTACACTTTCAACCACTTTATACACAAAAAATAGACTCACCACTTCTAGTTGAAACTAATTTAATTTTTAATTATTTTCTTTTTGCAACAACTTAACCAATGATTAACTCCTAGTTTCACCTATTTTGACTAGTCAATTTCTTCTTAGGATCTTCTACAATAATTTGAATTCTTTGACATTCTTGACTTCTTTGACCTTCTAGGGGATTCTATATAACTCATGAGGTTTCTCCAACTTCACAAGGCCATATCTTCCTAACTGTGAGGATCCACATGGTGTACCAGATATCACCAGAAATGACATGACATATTCTATCCATCTAGAATAGTCTCAACTGCAAATTCACTGATAATATTCATTACATTAATCCTCAAACAAATTGGGTTCCATAACCACACTACTGGGGCTACTCAACCACTTAACCATTTGGACTTTGCAAATCATCTTCCCAAGAGGGATTTCACCATAAGGGGACGACTTTGAGAACTTTATCCAAGAGCATCTTCATATGAGGGATTTCACCATAAGGGGACCACTTTGAGAACTTTATCCAAGAGTGTCTTCACGTGAGGGATTTCACAATAAGGGGACCACTTTGAGAAATTTATCCAAGAGTGTCTTCACGTGAGGGATTTCACCATAAGGGGACCACTTTGGATTCCATCCATTTTGTTCTTCCTATCAACCATGACATGAAATCAATGATACAACTTCCTTTTATATCAACCTTGACATCAACACATCACTATCACACCACTTGAAATGAACCCTTTGACATCAATTATATCAATGCCAACATAATCTAACAATCAATTCATCAATGATACAAACACATCACTATGAGAATACTTGACATAAACCCTTTGACATCAATGCCTTGGAATCATTGACAACATAGTCCAATAATCTCTCCCTTTGGCATTGATGGCAACACCAACATTGATGGAAATGATGATGGAAACACTTAGACATGGAAATGATCATGCTCCCTTTGTGATCACCGCTTCTCATCAATGTTCATCTCTCCACATCAATGTGACTATCTCTCCCCCTTTCACATCAATGGAAAAGGGTATGTATGTTTGTGGGCTTGCTCCCCCTAATTGATCTCCATGCATCTAATGAATCTCTCCCCTTTTGAAAAAGGATATCACTATGATGCAATGTTTATGGCATGGCTTCCAATTATCCTTCTATATATCATCTCTCCTCCTAGAATCATACCTCTGTAACCAATCAAGGAAAATAATAACCCCCTCTGTGGGTATATCTCCCCCCATCTGCTCTGCAAGATGATGAAAAATCATTGTGAACAATATTCTACCACCGTATTCTTCTTCTGCTACAGATATTGTTAATGTACTAGAACACTAATCAACTCCTCAACAAATATAGGATCAATAATACCATGCTCTATTATTCCTCTGACGATCCTTGGACTTGTCCATGCACCATACAATGATACATCAATATGTACCATCAACCATGCATGAAACCTATAACAATCAACCAATGCATCAAATATGCACCAAACAAGTATCACCAACCAATGCATCAACCATGCACCAAAACTGTATCATCATAAGTGCATCAATTATGCACAACACAACCTGTCACGTCAATCTCATCAACCAAATTACATCCATTCACCAAGATCAATCACCAAGACAATTCTCAACCATATGCACAATATCATCAAGATGTGCATCAACAAAGACTACGAACAAAATGTACCACAATTAATATGTGCTTCTAAAATTATGTTCATATATATATGCCGCATCATCCATAAACCATGCTCCAACTAGCAAGTAATTCTAACAATGTACCAAGTAAGTACCAATCATGCATCAAACTTGTATCAACCATGTGGCAACCATGTTCCTCAAACAAGTGTCACATCACTCATGATATGCCCCAACCAACTATATGTGCCAATGTATCCAAGATATGTACCAGCAATGTATTATCCATATATCAAGCTATGATTTATCAAGATGAACCAACATCACCATAACATGTGCCAACCATGCAAATCAACCATATGCCATACATCATATTCCATTAAATGCATCTCAACAAGTAGTCCACAATCAACATGCATCGTAACAAGTGTCTCAATCATATACCACATTACTCTCGATCATGCCATGTACTATATCACAAAGATGTGCTACAACCGTCACCAACATGTACCAATATGCCAACACATGTATACAAATCATGTTTCAAGAAAACTCATCAAAATGTACCAATCATCACCATGCCCACTCATCATATAAGTGTCTCATTCATGTACCCAACATGTTCATCAACCAAATGTCAAGATATTTAACAAGTAGGCCTCCAACAATACATCACATTATCATCAAACTTCACAAAAAATATGTCCCAATATGTATCTTCAAGCATGAACTAACCATATACCAAGAACATCAACCAAATACATCTCAAGATATATCAATATGTACCATCCATGTACTACAACATATCTTCCTCAAAAACATTCACTACAGAAAGTATAATGCAACAATAACACCTCTAGACATTTTCCAAGAAAATACCTTAATAGATAAATGATATACCTCTAACTAGTATCACATCACCAATGATGTACTTCATAAACAAGGTTCCATAACCTCACTGATAAAGTACTTAACATAACCAACATTATACCTCAAAAAAAATGCATCAATCCACAAACTAAGGTTAGTACCATGCATCCAAAATAGACCTCAAGCATATGCTCCAAAGATAAGCCATATATAATCACCATATATTCATCAAAAACACATACAAACATGAAATCCTGAAGAATATTATCTCAGACCCTGCATAAACTATGATGTACCATCAAAACATGTTTCAACTCATTTGTACACCCATCTTTCTAAGGGCTTTACCTCATATATGTGACTTCACTGCATATAACTTGCATATGTACATGACTTTTATTTAGAAAGATTGATTATATACGTGATTTTTCCCACATGAGCCTGTATATGCCTCATAAAATGTAAGTCTTTCCCCATTCTTTATGTCTTCATTCATGTCTTGTTGTTCAGACTTCTTCATCCACTTTTGAAAGTGTCCTAATTTCTCATAACTTTTCAACATTGTCTTCCTTCCAGTTTCATCAACTCTTCATGCCATATTATATGAAGCACTCCTCATTGACTATCTCCTTGAATTCCAACAATCTTGAGCTTTGTGGCCAAACCCACTACAGCTATAACATCTCATGGTGTGACAATGTGCAACAATATCTCCCACTTGATTACATCTCCAACATATTAGAATGTTATGGAATATTCCAACAACTTTCCTTGCATAATGTATGCAATCCAAAGCTTTGTGATCACATTCATTACATGAAAATTAGTGACCATGAAAAACATTTTCATACCTTTGCTTTGGTGTCCACCTTGAAGGTGTCTATCTTCTTAATTTTCTTTTATCTGTAGGATTGGATTCTTGATGTCTTCCTTGTTCTTTTATTTTGAATATTTTATTTTTTTGTGTAGGTTCTTTACTTGCATATTTACTCCCACATTTTGAATATGAAGAACCTACCTCATGCTTCTTAGAAGTATTATCTTCAAAGTGTGTAGCTTCCTTGTTGTATCCAAGACCTAATTTATCATTTGGTGATCTTTGACAATCCAGGATTTCATCCAAGATTGTTGAGTTGTCCATGAACCCTTTTGACTTCTCTTCTTTCCTTCTGAGATCAACTACTTATTCTTCCATCTTATGAAATTATTATTCCTTTTTATTTACTTAAATCTTGAATAGTTCTTATATTCTTTTGGCTTCTTCAAGTTGGGTCTTCAAATTGACATTGATTTCTTTTGTTTATTTAAGATCTTCAAGGATTTTTCCAAGCTCATCATTTACCTTCTTATTTTCTTCTTCTTTACTAATTATTTCATTATTTAGTCTCTTGTTTTCTTCTTATTTTTCTTCTAATTGAGTCCTTTACTTAGTTGTTTCACTTTCTTCTTCTTTCTAGAGCATTTGTTTTCGTGTCATGATATGTCTTTGGTACTTTTCTAGGGCTTCCTTTGTGATTATTCCAAGATCTAAAAATTATATGAATCATCTCCTATTTCCTCTCTAACTTCTTCTAAACCATATATAACTTTATCTTTAAGCTTCAACAAATATTCTTCTTCATCTACAAGATAATTGTTAGTTGATTCTACACAAACTACTTCTAGATCTTCTTCTTCATTTGCAGGAGAACATTCAACATCATTGCATTTAGAATTATTGCAACCAAGAGAATCTTTACCTTCATCGATGACCGAGTCTTGATATGCCTTCTCTATATTCAGCCATAAGTCCTTGGCTGAGGTACATTTTCCTATGCTTTATTTGATAGAATCTGAGTGTCCTTTTAAGAGGGTCTTGAATGATACTGCAATATTCTTCTAAACTGCAAATTTTGACTAATTCTTCAAAGGAATTGGTCCAATAACAATTGTATCTCAAACACCTTATCCTTTTGACTTAAAATATCATTTCATCTTTATTCTCCATGTCGAGTAATCTATATCATCAAATAATGGAACTTCATCTGCATGTTCATCCATTTGTGTATCCATGGATCTCCTTCAATATTGCAAGGTTTATAGTGAAGGGCTGCTCTCTCATACAAATTATTGGACACATCGACCACACTGAGAGGGGGGGTGAATCACTATAGGGATATTTTTACACTTCTTTTAACACTTAGTTAGAAACAACTTCAAAAGTATTATTCATTCGTACTTAGCTACTTCCACGTATAAACAACATTCATCAATAATAGAGAACTATAATCCACCACCATAATAAACAAAAATAACACTATATATATGTGTAAACATTTTTTATTACAAGAGACTACAATCTCTGGGTTTTATCATCATCAACTGAAAAAGAGAAACAACTCCAATAGAGTACCAACTCTAAATACAAGACTTATCTTGCAAATTTCAACACCAACTGAGATGTCAGGAATATAATCACCAAGTACAAGACCTTTCTTATATACAGAGACCAATATTCCAACATGTACACAACCTTCTTATACTATTGACCCCATATGTATGTGACCTTCCTATATTGCAGCATGTGTATGTACACATCCTTCCCTCTATCATCTTGCATAGACCTTCAGAAAACTAGGGAATCCATTCTTCTGCACTTCTGAAAATTTCATGCCTCTATCACATCCACCAATAACCTGTCATTGCATCCAACCTATCACTAAAACCAATCTGTCTTGTGCATACATAATCATACTTATCCTCAACTAAGTACAATTAACTCAAAGGTGTGAGCTATAAGAACCATATCATAATGGTACCACACATTAGAGTGATTCTCACTCAATCAACCAACCAACATATACCATACCAGATATCACAAAAGCCATACCAAGAATCCTATGCATGTCCCTCATGCATACATCATCATATAACATAGATACCCCTCAACCATATCAAATCTATATAAAACATGAGAGTGATTCTCACTCAATCAACTAGTAATATACCATATCCAGATCTCACAATAACCATACCAAGAATTCGTCAAGAATTCACCATACCGTGAAAAAATATAAGAATCAAAACAACATGTAACCATACTAGGACTTCTGCAACAAATTTGAACCTGTAGAATGTTGTCTTGGGAACTTTCTTCAGTCTTCAGGAACCTGACACCAACATCCACTCATTTCTTCATGACTTTTTCATCTATATGTGACCTCCTCTACTGTAGCCTGCATGTACAAGTGCCTTCCTCCATTGCAGTCCGCGTACGTATGTAACTTGATCCACTACAGCCCAGGTACACTTCAGAAAATAGGGTTTTTCTAAAGCTATGAAACTTTCACTGTCAAACATCTTTGCTACCTCAGACTTGCGAAACTTTTTATGCATCCATGAGTACCTGCAATGAACCTCTCACCAAAAATAGATATTCAATGTGCTCAAAAATCATCATCATAAGAGATCTTTGATCTCTTATTTATACTCTGTAAGTAGCTTTCTCTAGGGGTTATCTTCTATTGAAATTTACCCAACTTCCTTGTTTTAGGGATAACCCACTTCTAAGCACTTTGTCCACTTTCAACCACTTTATCCACAAACATTATACTCACCACCCCTAGTTGCAACTAATTTAGTTTTTAATTATTTTCTTTTTGCAACAACTTAAACCATGATTAACTCCTAGTTTCACCCATTTTTACTAGTCAATTTCTTCTTAGGAGCTTATACAATAATTTGACTTCTTTGACCTTCTAGGGGCTTCTAGATAACTCATGAGGTTTCTCCAAATTGACAAGGCCATATCTCCCTAACCATGAGGATCCATGTGGTGTACCACATATCACTAAAAATGACATGACATATATTATCCATCTAGAATAGTATCACCTGCAAATTCACTGATGTTCATTACATTATTACTCAAACAAACTTGGGTTCCCTAACCAAACTACTGGGGTTACTCAACCACTTAACCATTTGTACTTTTCAAAGTGTCTTCCCATGAGGGATTTCACCATAAGGGGACCACTTTGGATTTAATCCATTTGGTTCTTGATATAAAACATGACATGACATCAATGATACAACTTCCTTTGATATCAAACTTGAAATCAACACATAACTATGACAACACTTGACATCAACCCTTTGACATCAATTACATCAATGCCAACACAATCCAACAATCAATTCATCAATGATACAAACACAACACTGTGACAATACTTAACATCAAGCCTTTGACATCAATCCCTTGACATAAATGACAACATAGTCCAATAGTGTTTATGTTAGTGATAGAATCATACATGTATTTCTACACATGTCTATGTGTCTATACATGTGGAAATCGTCCAAAGCCTTCTAGTCTTGAATTTACTTTAGTTAAAGGAATTATTAAAGTAAATTGTTTTTATTGATTAATTATGTAATCAGTTAATTGAGTTATTTATGAGACATGCTAAAAATACTTAGCATGAAACATGTAATGTAAATCTAAAAGTGAGTGTGAGAAGTAATATCAACCATAGATCAATTTGGTGATTAGAAATAGATTATAAATAATGATTATAAAAGAAAGGATAGGGTGAAGGTGAAAGACACTTTATTTGATAGGTGTTGAGGGAGTTGACAAAGAGTATTTGATCATGAAGGATTGTGGTTCAAGATCTTGGATAGGTGAAGAAGGACCTTCATCTAGATATCATACATGTCAAGGAGAAGAGATAATAGAGGCATATGAAGGTGGGTTTCAACAGAAGGAATCCACAAGAGAGTGATGGAGCATACGAAGCTTTCCGTACAGGTTGTTTTTCATACATGTCCACGGGCCACAAAGGAGAAAGTCACAGACATGTGTGGCTCTAAGTGGGGAAAGTCACGGATATTCGTGGATCAAAGATAGGATGGGCGAAGATGCCTAGAAATTTTTTCCAAAGTTTATTGTACAACAGGTCAGCCCTTGCCAGGTTAGTCTGTAGTTGTATTTCTCTCAGTGGGCCATTATCCCTATTACAGGAGCCCTGATTTTATCATAATAAAATCATTCTCATCACTGGTTTTCCCTCCAAGGTTTTTCCATGGGTATTTACCCAAAAATTATGGTGTTCATGTGTGTGTGATTTGGTTTCCTAGTTTATGCTTCCGCTGCATGATATTGAGTTGAATATTTTAGTAGTGTATTATTGTTTTGTGAGATTTTAATCTTATTATAGTAAGGAAATCACTAGATAAAAAACTACCTAGGTGTTCGAGTAAGAATTTCTAGAGGTGGTTCAATTGGTTTGGTTGGTTTTGATTTGAATTGGCCTTCAAAAAATCGATTCCTACCCATGCACCATCATGCCCCAAAGAAATGAGAAATATCAAGCAAAAAAATAAAAAATAAAGTTCTTACATGCTCTATACATGAGATAATTTTGCATATTTGGTGTCTAATGGTTTGGAATTACATTGATGCACATGAATATATCCATATTTCAAAAAAATGCACATTTTATGTATTTTTTAGTCAATTGGTTCTTTAACATGTTTCTCAGCCAGTTTCAGTTTGGTCTTGATTTGACCCTTGGCCTATCCTATTTCTAACTTTGATATCATTGGTTAGAAGGTGTCCTATGGAATTCATTGTTCTAGGCTATGCTTAACTATTTCGAGAGGTATTGTCTATAACTTAGGTGGGGTAGATGTGTGAACTATGTTGGGTAGTGAGAGATGTGATTTTAATTCAAATAAGATCTCTCAATTTTACTATTGAGCTCACTCTTA
>ML818850.1:22648-41052 GCA_009831015.1 Picea engelmannii
GCGTCACCTATATTTTTAAGAAATTCGAACTAATTACTTTGTAAACACCCCTGAGGTTTTCTTCGCTGGTGCGGCCCCTTATGCTATGGATTCCTATGTTTTCCTGTGACTGTTTTGAACTTATATTATTTTCTTGGGGGTGGCTGAGATTGCTACAATTTTGGGAATTTTTTCGCAAAATGCCCATGATCATGAAAAATGTGACACTTGAACAAAATTTGCTCATAGTCAAGAGGCTCACAGAAAATCCACTCATCGATTTTGATTTGCACTAACTATGGAAAACCCTTCTCCAAATCCATCTCCACACATATTCTCGCATAAGAATACATGTTTCATTTTGACTATGTCGTATCAATGTATTTGTCAGTCAAATAAAATTGAATGAATATGATTCATTAAATTATCAACCAGGGAGCTTGTAAGCTTTAAGATGCCAACAAAATATATGCAAGATTAGGCCACAAATTTCTAGATCAAACAGAGTAAAACAATTTCAATGCTATGATCAGAGTAATACTCTTAATCAACCTTAATCTCTAACCCTTAGTTCCACTGATTTTATCATTTTGATTCCATGGCCTACATATTTCACCATTCGATTCTGTCAGTCAATGATTGGGTGATTAAATACTGTGCCACACTAGCTGTAAAAATAGAATTAATGAATTGAAATAACTCACACAATTGAAATAAATTCCCCTTAATCCCATGGATTTTACCATTTCAGTTCCATGGTACAACTGAGAATGAATGAATTGAAATAATTGACACAACTGAAATAGAAATGACACAATTGAAATAAATCTAATTGGGAAGCGTATACCAGGGAGAGGGGATCCTACCTCTCCTGGCATATACTTCCAAGAAGGACTACAACAAAGAACTCTTGATTTGCAACAACAAACTATTTATTCTAGCATCAAAATGATTACAATCTTTCTCTTTAATATGAAACTCTCTAATTCCTTCACTAATGAATTGAACTCATGAACTATGAACTATTGAGTTGAATGACATCCTCTCCTATTTATACATTTAGCTTCCCTTCCATAAAAAGAAAAGGAGTTACAACAACATGGGATTAGATCCTAAACAAGTGGATCTATAACCAACAAATCCTAGATCCTAAAGATGTGGATCTTCTCCACCAAATATTGGATTTGATCTAAGATAATTTTGAGAAAATAATAATAACATATTTCATGAGATCCATGTGCTCAAATAGTAATTTAGGAAACCACAATTTCTACTCTAAGTAATCATTAAAGCATGGGAAATTAACCACTTTAGTGTAAGTATTACACATGAAGCTCATATAAAGTAGAAATGAACAAATAAAGGAATACACGTGATGAAGGGAATGATAATGAAGGGGTAAAGTAAATGAAATATGGCTAAATGACATCATAGAATGTGTTATTTCTGAGGTCCAACATCTCCCCCGCATTTAAGTCATTGCATGTCCTCATGCAATCAAAGATACTTAGGAGGTAGTGTCTAGGTATATATGATACAAGACCTACTTAGCTTTTTCAAAGTCATTGATGCCACAGGGAGATGAATAATGATGGATGGATAATGAAATGTAAAGTGTAATGAAATGGAGTGTAAGGGAATGAAGGAATGAAAAATATGGAAATATTCATGTGCGTGAATTCCCAAGTTTAATAACTACCTAGAAATAGAAATTGCTTACCCAACTTTACTTCTCGTGGTGGATGTTGGTGTGAAAGATAAATGATGAACTCCAGTTTGCTTGATGAAGAATGTTGATGCTAAGATATGATTTACTAAGAGAAAAATACTTTGGTTGTAATTTGTCTGCATGATGTGGAAATGAAGATGTTGGATGGAGTAAGCTCTACAAATGATGACATGTTGTTGAATAAGTTTGTTGATGATGTTGATGATAATGATGATGTTGAAGAGTACTGATGTTGATGTCGAAAGTGAATTTGAATCTGTCGACTGTTATTCCACTTGTAGCTACAAAAATGCTTGAAAATTTGAAAATTGAAAAATGTTGAAAATCATGGTTGATAGGTGGATGAGCATCACATATTCATTTGAAATCATCTATAAGTGGTGATTTGGTCTCGAAATGCATGCAACCATTCAAAAATACGAATCAACTACAAAAAGTTGGTTGTAGCTTTTACAAAAAATTTGATAATTTAAAAAAAAATCAGTTTGAAAACTTGTCAATGCATCAGTTTGAAAAATCAGTTTGAAAACTGTTCACGTTGTTTAAAAAACTTACCAAATTCAATTAGAATTGTCAGTAATACCATAACTACATCCATATTTGATGACCCATTTCTCAGTTCCGGAAAACAATTGACCTGTACTCCTTTGTAGCAACAACAATGATTTCATTCATCATTGCAGGACTTGGTGCAACTGGAGGCTACATTTCATGCTCTAGACCAGTTGAGGTTATGAAAATTGGAGTTGGCGAGGCATTCATTCCAAAAATTTCCATAATCTTGCAATTGTTTAAGTACAACTAGAGTCAAATTGATTGTTGGTCTCCTATCCATGGATTTATATGAGTCTCCATTCATTAAATAATCAATTACAATAGCAGGTGACCTACTTTGGTCGAACATGTAATGTAGAGGAATTTCATAGATCCATTTCTCATGGATCTAATCAAATAAGAAAGAGCTTGGATCTGCAACTATTTTTGTAGAAATATCAATTTGCAAAATCCTGTGTATCTCCCAAATATAACACAATTTTGGGAAACTATTTTCGTAGGACCCAGATGGGCTCATGCTGGAAATAACCCATGTGGCCATTTTTCAAAATTCCTCTTCAATTTCACACAACTGACCCCGAAAAATTGTCCGTCAATTTTTAGCAACAAAATTTTCTGGAAAAGATAAGTTGAGAGAATCGTGAAAATCTCCTAGATCTTTTAGAAATTTGGGAAACCAATCAAACTGAACCCAAATGGGATCGTTCCCCACAAAACCCATGTGGAGGATTTGCAAGATTTGCGTCCATGTTTGTGCAATTGACAACGAAAAAAATGGTGTCTCTATTCTGGTCACGAATTTGATAACTGTTTGCAGAGAACAATCTTCACGGGTCATTATGGATTTGTACAAGTTGAAATCCCAACTCTGATTGGATACTTCTATTAAGAGATATGATTCTGTATTAAATTTTTTTAAAACAGAGCTGGAGAATTTTAAAACTGCAGAAGATGCTGAGTTTGCTACGCATTTCAATATTTCTGCAGATACTAATGCAGAATTTGATGAGGAATCTGAAGTGGACCTCCTGCTAAAGACATTGTTTGAAAGAAGAATGAAGAAGTTGAATGAAGGAGATATAGGGTGTAGGATTGAAAGTCTGGAGCTGGTTTAGCCACATAATGGAGAGCTTTTCTACCAAATGGAATGCTTTTCTATAGAAATCTTTCGATGTCACTGTAATTTTTCATGATCTCTCTTCATCAAAGGAGTCCAAGAAATAATAGTTATTGTTGAATGAAGTCTCTTGGATGATGAAATATTGGAGGGATGAAGGCTGAGAACCAACTATGAATTGGATTATAGGACCTTGTCTTACTATTGGAGAAAATTTGCCATATGTTGTAAAGAACTGACTATTGGACTGATAGGAGCTATTCCAAAACGGAGGAAAATAAACCTTCCCTGTGTGAAGGAGATCTATGCTACTACCAAAATTAGTGATCTTGGAGAATGATCCCTTCTTATTGTTAAACTAGGATACTGGGCTATGCTTGGATTGCAGGGACAAAACATATTTGTTAAAGCTGATCTAGTCTTTGACATTCTCTTTTATTCTTTTATTCAAAAACATAAAAAATGATGCACTGAACTTAGACTACCTTATGCAGCATTTTAAAATCTTATTTATTCACTGTCCTACCTACTTGGAAAATGAAAACCTTTTCTCAAGAGTAGGAAAACTTCCGGTGAAACCATGTGCGTAGCAAAATAAAAAACATACTCCTATCCAGATATGGAAGTGATCTGAATATCAGGGGTTGATATCTGGATGTCTTGAATGCCGAGAAGGAGGAGCTTAGATGTGCCAATCTTGCATGAAAAGAAGCATAGAAAAAAACATTTAAATGAAGTACTTGGGAGGTGAGGCTCAAAGAGGAGCCTCATCTCTAAAACTAATTATTAATAAATGACTGAGAGTTAATTAATCTCACAATGAACAATAAAAAATATGATAGAAACTAAAATGAGTAACTTGATATTATAAGAAGGCTTGCTAGGCCTTTATATAGAATTACAAAATGGTCCATTGGACAATGCAAAAAAGAACTCATTAAAGGGCTGAGATCTAGATGGCTTGAATGTCGAGACAGGAGGAGCTTAGACGTGTCAATCTTGCATGAAAATAAGCATGGAAAAAAACATGTAAATGAAGTAGGTGAGGCTCAAAGATGAGCCTCACCTCTAAAACTAATCACTGGTAAATCACTTAGAACTAATTAATCTCACAATGAACAATAGAAAATATGAGAGAAACCAAAATGAATAACTTTAGATCTAACTACCGAGCTAACTAAGTAGTAGAAAATAAAACCCAATACAATAATGGAGAGGTGAGACTCTCTTTGACCCATATGGGCAACCTGTTAGCCCAATTAAGTAATGAGGAGGTGGGCATCTCCTTGATCCACATGGGAAATTTATTAGCTTTATAGCTTTATAAATTTTTCATCCGAATTTATACCATACACCCCCTAAAATTCGGATCATTCCCCCCCCCTTAGAAAATGATGGTCCCCACCATTTCATCCATGCTAAAAGGAGAAACCCCATTATCGTACCATTATGATTACAATGTGAAAATACGCAATGAAGAGAAGGGTTTTGTGTGGTTGACCCATAACCGTGGGTTTGTGGTTGACCCATAACCTAGTTGACAATGACATTGTACACGGGTAGAAAAATAAAGAAACTTTAATAAAATCCCAAAATTAAAAAAATAATATGTAAAAATAGTGACGTTGGGGGCTGTGAACATCCTTCTGCAAATTTATTCATAACTTCTGCTACATGTGATGAAATCCAATTTCGTCGAAGACCCATTTGATCTACTAAAGAGATATTTTCATTGGTATATGGAACTTGTTCTGAGGTGGCCCATGGAGTGAGAAAAACTAGGCTGAAGTTGAAGGGCGTGCGACCATGCTGGTTACAAACATGTGTTGCTTCAAACACAAATATCTCATAAACCAAACAACAAAATAAAATTATGTAAAATACCCATTTGAGATATTGAATATATATATTCATCCATATGTGGAAATCCTTTTGTAGTTTCCTGAACAGGGAGAAAAATACCGTTGAAGATGGTGGTACGCGCGGCCTCCTTGGGTCAAATATATGTTGAGATTCATTTGATAATATCTCTCAAACAAGGAAGCCAAATACAATTCTGAAAAATACCCATTTGATATCTTGAAGCAATATTTCTAGCCATATCTGTAACTCCTTCTGTGATTTATTTAGCAAGGAGAAAAATACCATTGAAGATGGTAGTATGCTCAGCCTCCTTGGGTTAAATACATGCTAAGATTCAATCGATGATATCTCTCAAACTAGAAAGCAAAATGAGATTCTGCGAAATACCCATCTGATATCGTGAAGAGATATTTCCATCCATATGTAGAAATTATTTTGTAGTTTACTGAGTAGGGAGAAAAAAATTGTTGAAGATGGTGGTACATGTGTCCTCCTTGGGTCAAATACATGCTTAGATTCAATCGATGATATCTCTCAAAATAGGAAGCCAAATGATATTTCGTGAAATAACCATTTGATATATTGAAGAGATATTTCCAATGAGCTATGGTAGAGCCTTTAAAATTCTGTGTAGAGGTCGCAACACCTCTTTGAAGTTGGTTGAGTTTAGAGGGCCACAAAGGATGACAAGGGTTTGTAGAGCAGCATGGGATGTTGTAGAGATTGTGGAAGCTTTGTGGACAACATGGAGACCCTGCAAATTTGTTGAAAATGTTGCATACCAATGGATGTAGTGAATCCATGTATGGTTCTCCTTGTAATGTTGAACGGAGATCTGAGGGTAAAAAAATAAATTCTTGTAGTGCCTATGGACCAACTATGATACTTACAGTGTATGGCCCAGAAAATGGATTCCGATAGTACCAAAAGGAGGTTGGTGATTGCTGCAAATGTTTGAACCTGCATCACGCTTCAAATGATAATCTTTTGATATTAGGCTCTTTCGATGGAGAGCGTGTTAGAAAAGTGGGTGTGCTCGTTTAACCATAGCCAATATAGCAATATTGTCACCCAACCATAGGCACGAATTCCACCCCCGAGCACCTTGACCTTGACAGAGAGAATAATTATGGTAGCAATTCAATAGCCAACCAAGGCTAATGCACTAAGCAAATATAACCAAGACTGATCAGAAAGTCCAACCTAGAAAGACCGAAATTAAAGGTAGCAGTAACTACAACTACAATTGCTCCCCATACTTGCACACTACTGGATTTATGCAGTTGTGATTTGTGTGTGTCAAATGAGTTCTGGTGCCTTATATTTATACTTCTCTTTCCAGGTTGTCTGGGCCAACTTCTCTTTCTGGGTGCTAAATACTTAATATAAAATATTCTCTTTAGCCGACTTTACTTCTAGGGTTATGTCCAAGTCTTTAAGGGTTCTTCTTGCTTCCTGGAATATTCTAATCTCATCAGGTGACAAGTGGCGGTTAATACCTCCCACAACTACCATAATATCAACACTCCCTCCTAGCTAGGGAGGTATAAAAGGCAATGGTCTTGAGCACAAACATACCATTCAACTGGTAGCATCATCATAGCCACGCAGGCTATATCATGATCAAATCACGAGCATCATCAACATTATCCAATTGGATAATCTCCATGACAATCGGTACAATGTCATCTGATAGAACACAACTGTGTCTATAGTAGTACATAACTACTATCCAATGGTACATAACCATACCAAGTAGGACACAGCTACTAACCAGTGACACATAGTCACAATCAATGGAACACATCCACCACAGTAGTATACAACTATTGTCTAGAGACATACAGTCTCTACAACAATCATATCATCTGATATAAACCTGCATAAACAATATCATGATACAAGTTGAGTCATATGGGCCATTCTTCCACTCACATCTGTGATATCTAGAAGAGCATCTACCCTCATACAGTAAAACCATCAACCATGGGCTATTTGGACTATTATTCCAAAGCATGGAAGAATATCTGTCGCGTCTTTCTGAGCCTGGACCATTCACCTAACTGGGCCATTCCTTCGGCACTAAGCATAATGCAACCTGGATAGAATGAGTCTGCCCTAGGGAATTCCTATCCCTTATTGCTGAACCTTGACCATTCACCTAACTGGGCCATTCCTCCGACACTAAACATAGTGCAACCTAAAGAGAATGAGTATGCCCTAGGGAATGACTA
Source organism: Picea engelmannii (assembly GCA_009831015.1). Lineage (NCBI taxonomy): Eukaryota > Viridiplantae > Streptophyta > Pinopsida > Pinales > Pinaceae > Picea > Picea engelmannii. The sequence continues at coordinate 30,126 of ML818850.1, forward strand.
TCCGGACCATTTCCTAAGGAAATGAATGTCCTACACCAACCTCCAAAATGGACCATTCTTCGAAACTGCTCACAATTGTGAACTTTGAAAGAGTGACTGCCCGGTGAGGTGGACCACTCTACTTGACCACTATTGAGAGTGGTTGCCAAGAAGAATGATTTTCCTAGACCATTCTCCCACATTGGCCACAAGGGGAATCGTTTTCTATGGTACATCAAAATTCTACTAGATCATTTTCATTACGAAAATGACTGTCCGATCTAGACCATTTTCCGAACTGGAAAATGTTTATCCGTTAGAAATTTCAAGCCACTTTCTGAACTGGAAAGGAACTGCCCATCTTGGACCATTTTCCAAACTGGAAAATGACTGTCCATAAATCAATAGTATATATATTAGTGCTCCCTCCCAACCTAGGGATCCATATCTTCCCTTTCAACTAAGGGAGTTATCTCCATGAGCCTCATCTTGTCTCGTAAGTATGAAAACTTTATCGTGGACAAAGGCTTTGTCAAAATATTTGTTGTCTGCTTATCTGTGGAGATATATTGGAGCTTCACTTCTCTTTCCTGGACTTTATCTCGAATAAAGTAGTATTTGATCTCAATGTGTTTCGACCGTTCATGAAACATTGGGTGTTCAGATAGCCTTACACAACTCTGATTGTCACAGTATATTATGGTCGAATATCAAACCTGATCAAATAATCCAGAAATCAACTTTCTTAGGCATGTTGCTTTTGTACATCCCTCACATGCTACGATATATTCTGCTTCTACTATGTTGAGTGTGGCAGAATTCTGTTTCCTACTAGCCCAATATATCATAGCAGAGCCCAAGCTAAAACACATCCTTGAAGTACTCCTTCTGTCTTCTACACTCCCTGCCCAATCTGAATCTGTGAATCCATAAAGTTGTATATTACTGGATGAGGTATATCTTAAACCATAGTTTAGCATCCCATGAATATATCTTATAACATGCTTTGTAGCTATCCAATGCTCATGTATGGGTTCCACCTGAAACTATCTTAGGGTGTTTACAACAAAGTAAATATCTGGTCGAGTATTCACTAAATACATCAATGACCCAATCAATTGCCAATATAGGGACGAGTATACTAGATCAGAGTCTGAGTCTCTTACTTTCCTTATATCTGTGGTCATAGGAGTGTCCATGGATTTGCAATCCATCATTCCAAACTTCTAAAGAATCTTCATTGCATACTTTCCTTGTCCAAGGAATACTTCACCATGATTCTACCATACTTCTAGTCCCAAGTAATAATGCATGAGACCAAGATCTTTCATATCAAACTCAGAGGCTAGTTCCTTCTTACACTGGGTGATGAATGACTCTTCACCTATCAAGAGTAAATCATCGACATATAGCAGTAGAATCACAGGTGCATTGTTCACGATTTTGTAGTAGATATTTGGATCTCCATGACTCTTGGAGAAACCAAGTCTTATTAAGTAGTTGTTTATTCTGGCATACCAAGCTCTTGGAGCTTGCTTGAGTCCATATAGGGCTTTCTTTAGTCTGCAAACATGATTTTCACTAGAATGTACTTCAAATCCTTGAGGTTGTTCAATGTATACTTCGTCTTCGATTGCTCCATTGAGAAAAGTTGTCTTTACATCCATCTGATGTGGAATCCATCCCATGGAAGCAACAAGAGACATAATGGCTCTAATAGAAGTATATCTGGAAACAAGAGTAGATGTCTCGTCATAATCTTCTCCCTCCTTTTGGGAGAACCCTCTAGCTACGAACCTTGCTTTGTATTTGTCCACGCTTTTGTCTACTACATGTTTGATCTTATAGACCCATTTTGAAGTTACTATTGATTTTTCTTTGGGTTTAGGCACAATTTCCCATACATCATTTTTCATGATGGACTGGTGTTCTTCTATCATGGATTCTTTCCATTGTTTCTTCTGAGATTCCTCTTCAAATGTGGTGGGTTCTTCATTTAGAAGCTTTTTCATACAAGATGCATAGATGGAGAATCTTTTGGGATTTTCTCTTTTTCTGAAGGTGCCACTTGGGGCTTTGAGTCTTTTTGCTTCTTGTAGAGTAGCTTCAAGCCAAGCTAGACATTTCTTGGTTTTAGGTAAAATGACTGATTCAATAGGTTCACATGGTTGCATCAGATGATCAAGTTGTTATGTTTCTTCATTCTGACTTTATGGAAGACATGAGCTTTCTTCTTTAGTCTTTTCATGCTCTTCTTCTTCTATAGTTTCTTCTATGAATTTCTTGAAGGCCATCTTTTCATTGAAGGTTACATATCTACTGAATTCAACCTTATGTTGTTACAGGATATATATTCTATTTGTTTTGTATGATTCATTGTATCCCACAAATATGCCCTTCTTTCCCGAGGGTTCTAATTTCTTCCTTTTATCCTTGGGGATGTGAATGTAAACAAGGAATCCACAGATTCTTAAGTGTTCCACATTAGGTTTCTTTCCTGAGAAGGCTTCTTCTGGAGTGATAACCTTCAATATGTGGTGGGGACTTATTTTCTGAACATATATTTTTGTCATGGCTGCTTCTCCTCACAAATACATAGATAAACCTTGATTGTTCATTAGTGCCTCCACATTTTCTTCAATAGATATGTTCTTCCTTTATTCTACGCCATTTTGTTGAGGATTATGAGGAACAATTAGCTCCCTCCCAACCCCTGCCGATTTTCAAGAGGCAACAAATTCCTTTGATGTGTATTCTCCTCCATTATTTGTTCTCAAGGTCTTGATTTTCTTGTTTGTGAGGTTCTCTATATCTGCTTTGAATTCTTGAAACTTGCTGAAAACTTCGTCCTTTGTCTTCAAGAGATATAACCAAGTATTTCTTGAGTAATCATCTATGAATATTACATAGTAAAGAGAACCTCCTAGAGATTTGACTGTCATCGGACCGCACACATATGAATGTATTAGATCTAGGATTTCCTTAGATCTATTATTGTTGCTTGAGAATGTTTTCTTAACATTCTTACCAAGAGCACATCCTTTGCAAATTCCTTCATGTGTAGATTGTAGTTCTGGTATTCCTTCAACGATCTTTTTGAGGAAGGGTAATGCTTGATAGTTGATATGAGCATACCTTCTATGCCAAAGTTCATTGGGATTGACTTCATCATGCACAAGAGCTTCATCATTTCATTCTAGTAGTCTGTATAGTCTTCCTTCACAGGTTCCAATAACTCTAGCGTTCTCTAAGTTGGAGTCTCTAGATCAAGATAATACTTTTCCATCTACAAAGGCTATTATGTTTCCTTTGTCTTCTAGGAAAGATATGGATACAAGATTCTTTTCTAAACCAGGTACATATAAGACATTGCTCAAATGAACATTGTTACCTATTTTCAATTTGACAGAGGCTTGACCAATTCCTTCTACTGGATATGTGTTCTTATCTCTAAGTTATACCTTGTAGGATGTCTTCTTTTCATTTAGATTAGAGAGTCTAGCCTGGTCTCCTGTCATATTCATGGAAGCTCCACTGTTAATTATCCACATGTCATCTTCAAGAGTTCCCGTGAGAGCTGAATAGTGTAGATGATACATCTTTTCATTCATGATTTATGTTGACTCATAACTAGTCAAACTTTTATTTTGACCCAAAATATCAACCTTGACGTTTTTTTTCCTTCTGAGAGTGCCAGAGGTGCACTGGACTAAGTCGCACTAGAATATCTTCTCCTCGAGTAAGGTATTCCATCATAGGGTGTTGGGAAAGAGTTTTAGGGTTTTTGCAATTGCACCTGCTAGTAACCCTAGTGACAGTGCTTCAATAACTGCACCTACTAGAAACCCTAGAGGAAGTTCTTCAACGAGCTTGATAACCTTATGGATTAGCTTCCTTCCAGTGGTTAGACTGAATGAAGGAGGTGTGGGCCCATAACCTCTTAGAAAAGTGAGTGTGTTCATTTAACCATAGACAATATAGCAATATTGCCACCCAACCATAGGCACAAATTCCACCCCCAAGCACCTTGACCTTGACAGAGAGAATAATTCTGGTATAAATTCAATAGCCAACCAAGGATAATGCACCAAGCAAAGATATCCAAGAATGATCAGAAATTCCAACCCAGAAAGACCGAAATTACAGGTAGCAGTAACTACAGCTGCAGCTGCTCCCCAGACTTGTGCACTACTGGATTTCTGCAATTGCAACTTGTGTGTGTCAAATGATTTCTTGCGCCTTATATTTATACTTTTCTTTCCAGGATGTTTGGTCTGAATTCTCTTTCTGGGTGCTAAATACTTAATACAAAATATTATATTTAGCCAACTTTACTTCTAGGGTTATGTTCAAGTCTTTTAGGGTTCTTCTTGCTTCCTAGAATATTCTAATATCATCAGAGGTCACAAGTGGAGGTTAATACCTCCCACAACTACCATAATGGTATCAGAGCGTACCCTCTCTGATACCATTGATCTGAATCTCGGAGCTGAGATTTGGATGGCTTGAATGTTGAGAGAGGAGGAGCTTAGATGTGACAATATTTCATGAAAAGAAGCATGGACAAAAACATGTAAATGAAGTACTTGAGAGGTGAGGCTCGAAGAGAAGCCTCACCTCTAAAACTAATTACTAGTAAATCACTAAGAGCTAATTAATCTCACAATGAACAATAGAAAATATGAGAGAAACCAAAATGAGTAACTTGATATTATGAGAAGGCTTGCTAGGAATTTATATAGCATTACAAAATGGTCGGTTGGACAAAGTAAAAAAGAGCCCATTAAATGATTTTCTGTTATTATTATAATAGATCTAACTACCCAACTAACTAAGTAGTGAAAAAAAAAACCTGATACAATAATGGAAAGATCTCATTAAATGAGTCTCTATTATTATAATAATAGATCTAACTACCGAATTAACTAAGTAGTGGAAAATAAAACCCAACACAATAATGGAGAGGTGGGACTCTTTTTGACCCATATGGGCAACCTGTTATCCCAATTAATTAATGAGGAGGTGGGAATCTCCTTAATCCACATGTGAAATTTATTAGCTTTATAGATTTATGACTTTTGCATCTGAATTTAGACCATATATCCCCTAAAATCCGGATCAAGAAGATATACCTCTATGGCTGCCTGGATATGAGGAACCAACCCATCTTTTATATTTGGTACCAAGAAGTGTTGAAGAAGGGAATCATTCTTTGGCTTGGTGATGGATTGGAACCATTCTTCAACATAACTCTTCATTCCTTGATGTTCTTGTCTATCAAATTGCATATATTTTTCTATCTTGCTCTGTAGGTCTCCAAAAATATGGCCTTCACGTTCCTGGATGCCCCCAGGAGATAAACATGCAAGAAACTTTTCAATTTAAGTTTCCAATATCTTCTCTTCATATGATGGAGTCCCTAGTTCTTTGATTTCTTCTGCAATTTGGTAAGGAAGCTCAGAGGGTTGAGCTATAGATATTTCTTCCATCTCCACCAAAATATGAAAAAAAATATTGCAACAACATCCTTCATTTTTCAACAGTTCTTGAACTCTCTTAATTTCTCCGGCTGACTCTTATAATTCCTCTAGTATATAGAATTCTCAAAAACTTGCAAACCACGCAACTTGAAAGAAATGAAATCTTGCAAACAAACTTCAAAGTTGAGCATGTATTCATATCCTCACACTACTAGGAACCTGCTATCACCAAGTTGTCTGTTGGTATGAAAATTTTTCCATTCCATGCATTAAACTGAGATAAAGCACACTAAACCAAATGACTAATGCCTAATCCCTTAGAATCTCCTCGACAACAACACCAAAAATGTCAGTCAAATTCAATTGAATGAATTTGATTCATTAAATTATCAATCAAGGAGATCGTAAGCTTGTGAGATTCCAACAAAATATATGTAAGATTAGACCACTAATTTCTAGATCAAACCGAGTAAAGAAATTTCAATGCTATGATCACAATAATACTCTTAATCATCCTTAATCTCTAACCCTTAGTTCCAAATTTTTTATCATTTTGATTCCATGGCCTATAGATTTCACCATTCAGTTCTTTCAATCAATGATTGTGTGATTAAATACTATGCTAGACTAGTTGCAAAAATAGAATGAATGAATTAAAATAACTCACATGAGTAAAATAAATTCCCCTTAATCCCATGGATTTTACCATTCTAGTTCCATGGTACAATTGAGAATGACTGAATTGAAATAATTCACACAACTGAAATAGAAATCACGCAACTGAAATAAATCTGATTGGGTAGTGTATACTAGGGAGAAGGGATCTTGCCTCTCCTGGCATATACTGCCAAGAAGGACTACAACATAAAACTCTTGATCTGCAACAACAAACTCTTTATTCCAGCATCAAAATGATTACAATATTTCTCTTTAATATGAAGCTCTCCAAGTCCTTAACTAATTAATTGAAGTCATGAACTATGAACTATTGAGATGAATGACATCCTCTCCTATTTATACATTTAGCTTCCTCTCCATAAAAGGAAAAGAAGTTACAACAACATGGGATTAGATCCTAAACAAGTGGATCTACAACCAACAAATCCTAGATCCTAAAGATGTTGATCTTCTCCACCAAATATTGGATTTGATCTAAGATAATTTGAAGAAAATAATAATAATATATTTCATGAGATCCATGTGCTCAAATAGTAATTTAGGAAACCACAATTTTAGGAAGCTCATATAAGGTAGAAATGAACAAATAAAGGAATATAAGTGATGAAGGGAATGATAATGAAGGGGTAAAATAAATGAAATATGGCTAAATGACATCATAGAATGTGTTATTTATGAGGTCCAACAATATCTACCCAATTATTCCTGATGGCTCTAAGATAGTTCTCTTCCTAGAAAACTAGAGGAGGAAAATGAAGTTTTACCCACACAGAGACTACAAATATTTCATCTTCTGGACCATGGGGAGAGAAACATTCCCCTAGAACCCATCAAATATGGGCTGGAGTAGAATATTATATCCCTCTCTGATGTGCTGGAAAAAATAAAAATGAAATAAACCTGGCCTACAATAAAATATCTTATCGTACCTTTGATTTTAGGGCACCAATGCTATGATACCCAGGATTCCACAGCCTTTGGACTTGGCCATAGCCCACTAAACTTTCACACTAGAGAACATTGACCAAAAAAGTAAGTTGATCTTTGAGGTTCCTGGGATGAGAACTCCATATGCGGGATATCCTCAGATTGTTTGACAAATCCGTTGGATTGAGGCGATTTTTTTTTCTAGGGGTTCAAAGACTGCACCAGAGAACAAAATGCCTCTATATCGTCTATGATTTCAGCACCCATCTTTGAATATTCGATCAAGGAGGCCTGGAAGATAGGAAAAAAGGACGAAAACCTTCACATGGGCCATACATAAAGACATTGAAAGAACGACTTGGATCCAGAATGCCCACATGAACCATGCACAGTTGTAATAATTTTTTTGATATAAACGACGTTGAACAAAACTTGTGCAGGTGACCCTAGCTACAAAGGAGGTCACCTACAATCTTGACATTTTTCATTTTAAAATATATTTATTCTTATTAATATACAAAATTAAAATTAAATTAATTAAAAATTAAATCCATTCTTAAATATTCATATGTCTTAATCAAATTATGTTAATTTTAATACATATTAAAAGTATAATACAACCCAATTTTAAATTAGTTAATTTATTTACAAAGATTTTAATTTGATCTCATAAAAACATGCAATCATGTTAGTGTTAACTAATAAGTATGCCGTACATTCATAAAGAAGAGCTAACTTTTATTTATAAAGAAGAGCTAACTTTTATTTGAAGAAGATACCAAGAGTAACTCTTAAATACTTTAAGAGACCTCAATTTAATCCATAATCATATTAGTGTTTATAAGTCGTAACATTCGTATTTAAGATAGAGCTAATTTTTGTTTAACAATTTAGTAAATAAAATGTTAAATACTAATAAAATATAAATAGTTCAAATTCTATTTTATTATATTTAAAATAAATAATATATTTTATGATTTAGTGGAAAAATTATGCATATATTTATATTATATATAGCATGAGTGGGCCTAATGATTAAAAAGAGAGGGGTAGGGTATGTATACCTTTATAGACTTTACCAGTCAAATAGTTGAGTGGAGAGGGTCCCTTGTCCCACAAACAAGGGGGTCTCATACGTCAATTTGGTGTCTAGCTTGACCGTGACCTTAAAATGAGATTATTATTATTATTTTAAAAAAGAAATGATTATTTTCTAATGAATATAAGATGTTATTCTTGAAATTCTTAATACAATTTGAATAATCTTGATTAACGAGAGATTTCTAATAATGCATATATTGACATATCTTTCACTTTTATTATATATATGATTATGCCATTACTATTCTTGAACTTAGATATCTTTTATTTTAGGACAAGAATTGAACTTACATATCTTCTATTTTAGGACCAACATTAAACTTACATATCTTCTATTTTAGGACAAGCATTGATAACTTCGATTCTTCATTAAGCTAAGCCTATGTATCTTTTATATCAACCATTTATTTGCTTAAAACCAATAGTTGTTCTTATGTTAGAATTACCCAACACTTTTGATCAATTAAGTTAGCTACAATAAAAATAATAAACTTAATTACAATACAAAGAATAAGAAGATTAATTTAAAATTTGAATGATTAATTATATAATTAAAGAATAAACCCCTGGATAGGGTGTTTCATGTCAACACAGGTGGACAAGCCACGGGGCAGCCACTCGGCTAGACCGACGGCCCAATGGCACATGATGGAGACCCTCCCCCCAGCTTGTCACCTCAGCATTTACGCTCTGCGGCTGCCACCCTTCCACACACTCCGAATGGATGTCCTAGTACGTTCCTGGAGACCTGCATGTCTCATCATAGGCCTCCCCCTCCACCGTTATTGTGCTCCAACCTTCACGTTCAAGCTCATTCTCCCTCCCTCGAACCTCAAAGCTCTCCCTCTCTTTCTATGGAGCTCCCTGGTCACTTGGCTCTGCGCTCGCCACCCCGACACAACCCCACCTCTCCCTATGCCCTGACTACAAGGTAAATCAAGGAGAGGAGCCGCCTGGTACGCAGCTAGAGGCAAGAAAATTCCCCACTCCGAAGCTCTCCCCATTGTGAATCCTCCCTTAGCTTCTGCACTTCTCTTGGCTCCTGCTCCTCCCTTCACTCCTGCTCCTACAGAGCCAATTGGCGAAGAGGGCTTACCTGTTTTGGCTCCCATAGTAACACCTGCTCTTGTTGCACCAACTCCTGAAGCTCCCTAGGATCTGTCCCCTCTCTCAAATCCATATGCTTGCAGGTTAGAATGGTTTGACACCATGGGAAACTCCCTGGGTTTTGCACCTCCACCACCTTATCCACCCTGTCGATCGCCTCCTCCTGCCTCCCCTCCTCATCGACCGCTTCCTTCTGTTTCCCCTTCTCGCCTCTTCGATGAAGCCACCTCTGGCCCATCCATCCAACCCTTCTCCATGCCTCGGTTCACTTGTGATAAATGCGTGGATCGGGGGGAAATTATGACCTCCTTGAGCGACTTGACCAAGGGACAGGAGGACGTCAAAGAATCCCTCAAGGAATTGCAGAAGAGAGATGCAGAGCGATGGCGTAGGCTGGAAAATTTGGTGTCCTTTCTTCAGGACCTACAACAAGCAATTACAGAGCATGACAAAGGAAAAATGAAGAAAACCCAGGCCTTTGCAGGCCCAAAATTTGGTCCAGGTTTTTAGAGACATTCTGACTATGTTTCCTTCTTTTTTAGTTTTTTTAAATTTTGCTTTGTCTAGCTTAGTCTAGTTTACAGTCGGCTTTCGCTCAACGAAGCTTAGTATTTTTTGCCTGCAAACAGGTCGTCGCCCTACGTGGCACAATATGTTTTTTTGCTTAACAAAGACTATGGTTTGGACAAGTGTCACACTCAATTTTTGGACAGGTGTCACTCTTTCTTAGACTCATGCCAACAGTGGTTTCCCAGCTGGACAATATTGACACATAAGACCATAGGTTTGTATTTTTTCCAAGAAAACTCTAATATATTAACTAACTTACAAAAAAAAAAAAGGAATAAAAGTAAATTTAATTACTATATAAAGAATAGAGTTTAATCTAAAATTAGAATGACAATTTCCCAAATTTAGATTTCCTAATTAAGATTTTCATATGACAAAGATAAGGCATTTTACTGAGACGAATATCAAAACATGTTTCACATTGCTCTTGTAAATGGCACGTTCAACTAACTTAGAAGAGGTTACCCACTAAGCTCAAAGTAGACACAAGAAAAATTATCAAAGTCTACCACATTAAACAATTACATAGTGCTCAACCAAAATTTAATCATAAAGAACAATATAATTGTTATCATTAATTAATAACATCAAAGAAAATATTACTAATCAAATGCAAGGTCGATATAATTGTTATAATTAGTTAACAACATCAAAGAAAACACTACAATAATCAAACGCAAGACCTTCTACATTGCATTAATAACAACTAGATTTCTACCTCACAATGTTTTGGCTTGTGTTTTTAGCAGTCCATCCTACATACTTATACTCTATGTCCAAATATACATACACAATCTACTTATAAAGGTTCCTAAAACTAGTTCAAAAATATATGATACTTATGATAAGTGCACTCGTTTCCCATTTTAGGATTTGTGCACAATGATATAGTTGATGTTCTTTTGTTTTGAATTTCGCAAGCTCTATATTCATACTCTATTTTTTTAAAATTATAATTGAGAAATACATACAATTATTACTACTACCTTAAAACATTTATAAGAGGTAGGTATAAACAACTTTGTTGCTAATTTCACTTGTTGCTTTTATATTTTTTATATTTTCAAAAATCTTTTTAGAGTATA
>ML818850.1:55136-98384 GCA_009831015.1 Picea engelmannii
TTAGTTATTTAACTAATTGTTTATTAATTAATTCAACCTATCCTAACTACACTAATATTTTTGTTTATCCTAAGTCTGTTTGCTTATGGACAGGTGAGAGTAGCGGGATAATGGAGGCTGACATAAGACAAGGGGGAGATGGCGCAGTGTGTATGAAGGATGCAGCAGGGTGATGGGGGATTGAGCGACAAGAATGGAGGGAGGAAGCGGAATCACCTGAGCTAGGACTTCGTCATTATGAGAGAAATGCCAAATCAACAGTCGAAGAATCGATTCGCCTATAATTATGGGACCCCAACAGATGGTATCCCAACCTCAAGTCAATATTTGAGAAAATAGACGCACCCCCCAACTGATCGAATAGATCATCGATCCTAGGCAAGGGGTACTTGCTCTTTATGGTTGCCTTATTAAGTTGTCTGTAATCTATGCACAGTCTAAGGGTGCCATCCTTCTTTTTCACAAACAGGACTGGTGCTCCCCATGGGGACACGCTGGGTCGAATATAACCCTTATCCATCATTTCTTTTAATTGCAATTTGAGTTCAACTAACTCAGGTGTGCTCATCCGGTAGGGTGTCCTAGACACCGACACCACTCCTGGTGCAAGTTCTATCGAGAAGTCAATGTCTCTTCTCGAAGGTAGACCCGATACTTCTTCCGAAAACACATCTCTGTATTCCCTCAGGATAGGGTCATCGTCAGGGATTGGTTTAGCACCTTCGATTGTTTTTAACACATGTATTGCATATAGGGGACATCCCTTTCGACAATACTTTCTCATTTGCAGGGCTGATATTTGTCTCACCGAGACTGGTTTTCGGATCCCTTGGAGGGTTATCCTTTTTCTTTCTTTGCTCACACATTCTAAGGTTTTATGGTAACAATCCAGTTTGGCTTTATGGGCGGCCAGCCAGTCCATACCAATCAGCAGGTCGTATGATCCCAGGGGTAATACATTAATGGTTGCTTGGGTGGGGAACTCACCCAACATTAATTGGCAGGCTGGTATGACCTCTACCATATTTCTTTTGGTGCTAGTGGCTAACTATACCAACCATGGCTTGGTTTGCTTCTGTGGCTATAGTTTACACTTATCAATAGCTCTAGGGGCTATATAACTCATATTTGAACCAAGGTCAATCAAAACATACACTAGATGGTTGAAAATCATACCTTCTATTTCCACCACTGAAGCTTGGTGGTCATCTTGGTTATTATCCAAGGCTGCATAAATCTGCGACACACTCCTTGCCACATCATTGACTATGGTAGCTTCCTGAATGTTATAAACTTTTCGACTGTTCTATTGTCGGTGTGGACAGTCTCTCAGGAGATTCTCTTCTCCGCAATCCCAGCATTTCATAGGTTCTTTCTTCGGGTTATTAGTCTTCACTGGTATAGGTCCATAAGTTTTATTTCCGTCCATTGAGGAAAAGTTATGCTGGAGTACACTCCGGGTTGGAAAGTTCATTCTGGGGTTCTTCTTGTAGCTCTTAAATCCTGAGGATTTGATCCCCTTCTTCTGAAATCTCGAACCATTCTTCTATTTCCAGTCTCCATGAGACTCTGCCCGATGTCCATATTGTTCATGACAATATGTTGCTTTCCGAATAGTGTCTTCTAAGGTCTTTGGCTCGTCGAATTTGATTCGATTTCGGTATTCCTTCGGTAACCCGCTGATGAAGTGTTGCACCCTTGCCTTCTCTGCTTTGATGTAGGGTACATATCTCAATAAGTCGAGGAATTTGTTGACATATTCCTCTATAGTGAGTTTCCCCAGTTTGAGTTCATAAAACTCTTTAGCCTTCTCATCGAAATATCTTTCCGACAAATATTTCTTTCAGAAGAACTTCTCAAACCGTTTCCAAGACAGGTCCTCCTCACGGACCCCTTTCATGCTCTTAAAATCTTCCCACCAGATGGAAGCCTTTCCGTTTAGATTGAAAGTGGCCACTTGGGCCTTCAAATTATCTGAAAAATCATGGACTCTGAAATATTTCTTCAGTCCAAGTAGCCAGGCCTCAGCTTCCTCTCCCTTCTTTATCTCACCATCGAAGGAGGGAGGTTTGGCCTTTCTAAATTCCTCAAATTTATGACTCTTGGAAGTCTTTTGCTTCTTCCGTTTTCTGCTGCTGGAAGAGCCTTCTGAATCACCAGCTTCCTTCTCTGTGGAATCGTTTGGCACTAGTCCTTTACCTTTGGGGTGGACCTTTCTTGATGTGCTTCTCTCAGTATGGCCACTGACACGACCATGATTCTGCATCTCAGGTTCATGCTGCATTTGTCGCTGTAGGTCGAATAATCTCTACAGTAAAACTGCATTAATTTTAGTTTACTTTTCTTGTTCTTTCATCATCCTTTCATTGTCGGCCTTGCATCTTTGCAATTCAACCATGAGACTCCTCACAGTCTCGGCTAGGTCTGCAGGGGTTCCTATTGCTCTTCTTTTGTCAGACACTTCATCTCTGTTGTGGGAGCCTTCTCCCACCTCTTGGTGAGTCACCATACTCTACGTCTGTAGATTCCCACCACTGATCGTCTTCTTGAGTGAAAAGACAAACGTTGGTTATTCGTCAAGAGTTAAATACATTTTTATAATTTGTGAATAATTTATAACTCTTTCACATGCATACACAGTTGGGTTCTCGTTTCCAAATTTTAATCCTGGAAAAGAGAGTTAAGTTAGGGGGTTACTCTTCGTAGGAGTACTTAGAACAAAGCTTATGTGCAACTTGTGCATGATCCCAATTAGGCCGAGTGTTGTAACCATGCTCTGATACCACTTTGTCACATACCCACTATGCAAATCAATTTTTTTCATTGATTTCTCAACAATCAGAATCCCCGAAGTCCTATGAGGCTTAGCGCAGGCTAGATCTTTCCTTTTTCCACCTCCATATGATTGTAGTTCACGACTATGGGCCGAATCCACACGACGTATTTTCACACTTCGCGACTCAGTGCTACCGGAACATCAAGTCGCTCGACTCTACAAACCCCGAAGCTTGAAACAACAAAATTCCAAACCCCGACGGGGCTAGCGAGGGGCAAGTTTCTCTCCTGGGGTCTTGTCTACGTGACCCTATATGGTGTTCACGTGCTTAGGCCAGCCAAGATCTTATCGACTTTTCACGATTTGGGGGAAATCGAGATACATGACTTCTATCTTTCCCCATTCAAATCCCCGAATTCTGATATGGAAAGTGATGTAGTCGTGCTCCTAAGCACATCCGCTCACAGGATCATTCAATCAGTTCATGAGTTGAAGAAGCTCATTGGATTCCCTACTGGAATCTCTGTCAAAACCCGATCCACAGGTCCTTATTTCCCTATCATGGCCCTTGCATACGACCGCTACTCTTTCCACAATGGGAAATGCATATACTTTCGGGTTTCGGGGTTTCGTGATCCCCGATGTCAAGAGTTCCCTATTCTCTTAAATCCCCGATCTCCAATGAGCCAATTCACTGATATGGTCTCTTACATGTTAACCCTCCTAGATAAACTCCTGGCCCACGTGACCACTATCTCACAAGACCGCAACCTTATCTCCTGTCGAGTTTTCGGACTTTCTAATGCCGAAATGTACTGGTCCTCAGGATTCGCGATCCGCCGAATCCAGATATGCCGATATAATGACAGCTGGCCCTACAATGGACGCTTTTCACTTTGTTGAGATTCCGGACTTCACAATTCCAAAGTGTATGGACTTCTTGTCCATGGGATTCCCGATTTCCCGATGGATGACTTTCCTTTCGGGACTTTTCCCGAATGCTCCGATTGCCGCCACGCGTCCTCCTAAGATGGACGGTCCTGATCACTTCTCGTGATTTTCGGAGTTTCCGCTGCTGAAATATTCTGGCATCTTGTCCCTTCGATCTCCGATGAACCAATTCACTGATATGGTCTCTTACGTGTTAACCCTCCTGGCTAAACTCCTGGCCCATGTGACCACTATCTCACAAGACCGCAACCTTATCTCCTATCGGGTTTTCGAACTTTCCAATGCCAAAATGTACTCGTCCTCAGGATTCACGATCCGCCGAATCCCGATATGCCGATATAATGATAGCTGGCCCTACAATGGATGCTTTTCACTTTGTCGGGATTCCAGACTTCGCAATTCCGAAGTGTATGGACTTCTTGTCCACAGGATTCCCGATTTCCTGATGGATGAATTTCCTTTTGGGACTTTTACCAAATGCTCTGATTTCCGCCACGCGTTCTCCTAAGATGGATGGTCCTGATCTCTTCTCGTAATTTTCAGAGTTTCCACTACTGAAATATTCCGGCATCTTGTCCCTTCGATCTCCGAAATGTCGACGGGCTCCCGATCTTGCCCACATGTCCTCCTATGATGGACGACTTATATTGATTCTGGGATTTTCACTATGAAAATTCTCGACCTCATGTCATCGTGACTCCTGATTTCACGAATACCGATATCCCGATGGCCATGCCTCTCGTCGGGACTTTCAACCTCCTGTTCACAAGGGCTTAACCCTCATGCATCTCTTAATAGATCCAACGACTGTCGGGTTTTTTTCTAGCTAAGATCTAACGGCTCAAATCTGTCCCACATCGCGCACTCTCCCCCTACTTCATGGATGTGGAAAAATCAATGGTCCAGATGTTCTCATGGACCTTGGGGGTCTACGATCCCGATTTCCTCGCTATTCGCGAAGATAGAGGAAAAAGGGGCAAGGTATGTAATGCCCTTGTTTCCTTTCGTCAACCTAACGGTCGTGAATGACCATGGATCTTCCGACAGAATCTCGTCCGTCGATCGATACTTATCCCTACGCTGCTACTTCTGGATTTTAAGGAGGGTCATTCCTCCTCGTACAGGGTTGTTAAGACTTGCACATTCAAGTCCTTTTTCCAAGTTCTTGGTAAACCTTTCCAAGGAGGGAATCTCTGTAAAGAGATCTATTTCGGGGTATTCCTGGGGACAGATAAGGGAAAACAACTTCCCAAGAATGGACTGGAAGTCTGACTTGGTTCAACTTATGCATAATTAAATTTCATTTATCAACATAATCCATGTGTGGTTTTTCTATTATAAGCATATACAACTACTAGTACTGATCAAAATACCACACATACATTCTTATAATGAAAACATTCACAGTTACACAGCTTATGAGCATAATTATCAGAATACATATATTTCAAGGTGCCAGAGGCAAAATACTTATCAGAAATAACACCAGGTTAAGCAACTACTGAGAGGGGTGCTCGTTTCCACCCAACCATAGGCTTAGTGACTCCCAGCGGATTTACCACTAGCCACCCCCGAGCTGACACCACGATGCTGTGAGACTGTGTCTCTATCTGCTAGTGACCAAGAGCGAAGGTTGCAATCCTTCCTCTCTGCTATCACTCACTCTGCATATCTCCAGAGTTCTCCCCTCGCGTCTACCCCCCAATCGCTTCTATCTTACGCCTTATCCTCTTGCGAGGTTTCTTGTGGCACGATTACACTCACGTTGGTCAGGCCTGACAGCTCTACGGATGGGCGGTTCACCTCCCCATCCCTCACTAAGCCATCCACCTACCAGTTTGCGAGACATTTAATTTGGGGCCAACGAGCTGCTTTTGGTTCTCCGGGCCAGTGGAGTCCAAATACAGTATTAATTCTCGGCGAAAGTTAACACCACCTTTCCAGGTGCCTTCCACTGCCATCGTGGTCTCTTTTTCTGCACATCCCCTCTCAGCAGTCCTGCAATAAAATTCATACTGTTATTCGCATTCATTGACCTTTTCCTCAAGGCCCATTTGCATCACATATTCACATTTATGAGTTTGCCATAGTTCTTGGCCAATCCAGTTATTTTTTTACAAACTGTGGGAAACAGGGTGTTACAAACAACTACAAACAAGGGAAATAAAAGGTCTGGTATTAATTGGATCATTTTTATGGGCCTTGAGAGGAGATATCCTTTTCAAGCAAGCTTTACCCAATGGATGTTTTGATGGACGTGACTAGTTTGGATCATCTTCCAATTTAGATTGTAATTTCTCTAGGTCATTCAACTAACTCACTAGAATATTTAGTTTTCAAGCTAAATGTGTACCACTTAGCGTCGAAGGATTTTCAATCCCTTGTTTAATGGATTCAAAACCTTTCCTCGTGGTTGTTGGGCACCTAGGGGTGGATCCTTTGGTGGGAGTTTGTTGTGTGTCATACAATTAAGTTCATGAAGAGTATGATCATGGCTCATTAGAAAAGAAAGGAATTGTGGGTTGCTTGACAAAGGTTGGACTCACATAGTTACAAATTGACAAGAAATGTGACCTAAAACTGAGAACTTTAGTCCTAAAAACCCACATGTTTTGGTCAAAAACACCAAAACCAACCCCCAAAATGAAAGTAGTAATACCAATAACCTTTTTTCCAAACTAAAATTACCACGTTTTGCAACCATGACATTAATAGCCTCATAAGATTGCCAACATAATCCTTTAAATCAACCCCCAAATTGATAAGTAGCGCTAACAATGACACCATTTTTATTTTTGAGGTTAAAATTGCAACTCCTTTGAAACCATGGAATTAACAATATGTACCATTGTAGCCAACGTCTTAAAAGATCAATCATAGAATTGAAAAGTGGTGCTCTCAGTGACACCCCTCTCTTTTTTGGGGGGATAAAATTACAACATTTTTTAAATCACGGCCTTGATAATCGATATCCTTGTAACCAAAATTTTGAATCAACTCCAAAATCCAAAACAGGTAATATCAGTAGCACCCTATTTTTTTTGCATAAAATTACAACATTTTTTAAATTGTGGCCTAATAGCCCGGTACTATTGCAAATGAAATCATAAAAAACCCAGTAAAAATAGGGGGAAAATAAACACAAATAGAAGGAATAAAAGAAAAAGAGAAGAGGGGACCCCAAAATGAAAAGGAAAAAAATGCATTCTTATCAATAAATAAATAATTTTAAATAAATTTTAAATTTAAAAGAAAAAATAAAGAAAAAATAATATTTAAACCAAATGAGTTAAAAAAATCGATAAAATAAAAACAATTTAAAAAACTTGAATATATATATATATAATCCCACTGCTAGACCCAGTGGAATTTTGGTAAAGGAATTTACTGTATGAGGTATTCTCTCTCTCTCTCTCTCTCTCTCCTCCAACATTTGAAACTTAGCATTTGATTCATAGGATGATATCCCTCTCATTATATCTTGGTCTAGTATAGCTCCAATGATACCTGACCCAATGAAACAAACAACATTTTCATCCTCACCATGAAAAGAGAAACTAGATTCCAGTGCTAGATCCAGTGGAATTTTGGCAAAGGAATTTACTATATGAGGTATCATCCTCTCCTCGGATAGTAAATTCCTCTGCCAAAATTCCATTGGATCTAGCACTGGGATATAGTTTCTCTTTTCATTGTGAGGATGGAAATGTTGTTTGTTTCACTGGGTTAGGTTTCTTTCGAGATATACTACACCAAGATATAATGAGAGGGATATAATCCTCTGAATCAAATGATTTAGAGTCTCAAATGTTGGAGGGTTTAGGATCTATAAGGGTTGAGAAATTGAGGAAGTGTTGCAAGTGCATAAAGAGGAAGCAATGACTAATAAACCTACAACTAGGTGAAAACATAAAATTTCAAGAGATTATGGATTTAGAGGAATTTAAATTAGTGGGTCACTTTCCAGACAGAGGAATGGGAGGCAATACTGTAAAGCCTTGTACAAAGGAAAAATTTGATGCATAGTGTAATGATCCCAAGCCAAATTCTGATTTGGAATCACTAACTACCACTGGTTTGTCGATGTGTAGGTGTTTATTGAGTTATTAAGTGCATATAAGATTCATTCAACACATGAAGATCATCATATATTCAAGATATAGAAGCACAAGCAAAGATCTGACCCTTTTATTATAAGCAATGTAAGATCAATACAATAGATGGCCGATATGGCATTAACCTCAGATGGCCATACAAACAATAGATATGAGCTACTACAAAATGCTCCCGACAATACAAATGAAGCCTCTAAAGGCTGGACTAGTAATGAATACTAGTACCAAGCAGATCTGAATGTCAAACCCTCCAACTAGAGAGTGCCACGCTCCAAGTGGATACTGAAGCCCTCGATAATTCGTCCCTGATGGAAGAATGCTCCAAATGAGCCCAAACTCAGTCAAGTAATAGAACAGGGCAGTGGGATCCTCCTCCTAAAGTTTCAAACCCCAATGGTGTGGAGGAATATTTCATCCCCGAGACCAAGCTATGGAGCAAGGTGAGTGGATATTTCACCACTGAGTTGCTCATAAGAGTTTGTACAACAAACCCCCAAACTGAAAGCTCAAGAGAACTAACAAGAAATATACCAAAATCAACATACCCGATAGGTGCTCCCCAGCCTCTTATACTTTTCCTTCTAATTCTCTGTTGAGTTAGGTTAACTTCCAGGGTTAACTTCTATTCTTCTGTTGAGTTATCTTTTACTCCTTTTAACCTATTTCTTTCTCAAGTCCTTAAAAAATATAACTTTAGTCTAGTTGACCTTTCCCCTCAGTGTGAGACTATGGCCTAGTGGGGACACCTAGACCACTACGTCTTCCAAACCTCTTCTTTAAGAGGTGGGGGACATTACAGTCTCCCCTGCTTGAAATTTCTTGTCCTCAAGCAATTCCAAACCTGCTTCTCGTATTATCTGTTCATTCTCCCATGTGGAATCCTCAATGGGCAAGTCTTTCCACCTGATCAGATACTCCTTAATGCTTCTCTTCCAGAGCCTCTTTTCTTGAACTTCCAATATCTCTTCTAGAACCAACACTAACTGACCTTCTTCGTCCATGGGAGGTAGTACCTCAATGGGGTGGACGTGTTGGCCGATAGCCCTCTTCAAGTAGGATACATGAAATACATTGTGTATTTGACTTCCTGGTGGAAGTTCCAACTCATAATCCATGGCCCCTATCTTTTTGTTGATTCTATAAGGCCCAAAGGAACGTGGCTGTAGTTTTTCTGCTCCGCTTATTTTAATTGAAGCCTGCCGGTAAGGTTGGAGCCTTAAATAAACCAATTCACCCACTTCAAAAGTGCGCCCCACTCTACGTTTGTCTACCTGGACCTTCTGTTGGTTTTGGGCTCTCTGTAAATGATCCTTTAACTCCAAGAGAATGTCTTGGCTCTATTGTACCCAATCCTGTACCATTGGTGCCCTGCTATCCCCAAAGGCAATCTCCGTAAAGGAAAGGGGATCATAGCTATATAAATCCCTGAATGGTGTCATCCCTATGGATACATGATGGGTGGTGTTATAACAATATTCTCCCAAGTGCAACCATCTGATCCATGCTTTCTGTTGTCCGGCTACGTAATTTCTGAGGTAGCCTTCCACCCATTTTTTGACTATTTCCGTCTGGCCATCTGGCTGAGGGTGATAGTTGGTACTAGGAGTTAATGTCGTACCCACTAATCTAAACAAATCCTACCAAAATGTGCTCATGAATCTGTTGTCCCTGTCACTGATAATGGTCTTGGGTAGGCCGTGTAATCTGGACACCTCTCTGAAAAATAATTCGGCTACCTGTGCTACACTGAAGTCAGTGATACCACTGTAATGATCCCAAGCCAAATTTTGATTTGGAATCACTAACTACCACTAGTTTGTCGATGTGCAGGTGTGTATTGAGTTATTAAGTGCATACAAGATTCATTCAACACATGAAGATCATCATATATTCAAGATATAGAAGCACAAGCAAAGATCTAACCCTTTTATTATAAGCAATGTAATACCAGCACAATAGATGGCCGATCTGGCATTAACCTCAGATGGCCGTACAAAAAACAGATATGAGCTGCTACAAAATGCTCCCAAAAATACAAAAGAAGCCCCTAAAGGCTGGATAAGTAATGAATACCAGTACCAAGAAGATCTGAATGTCAAACCCTCCAACTAGAGAGTGCCACGCTCCAAGTGGAGACTGAAGCCATCGATAATTCGACCTTGATGGAAGAATGCTCCAATTGAGGCCAAAATCGATCAAGTAATAGAACAGGGCAGTGGGATCCTCCTCCTGAAGTTTCAAACCTCAATGGTGTGGAGGAATATTTCATCCCCAAGACCATGCTGTGGAGCAAGGTGAGTGGATATTTCACCACTGAGTTGCTCACAAGGGTTTGTACAACAAGTCCCCAAACTGAGTGTTCAAGAGCACTAACAAGAAATATACCAAAATCAGCATACCCGATAGGTGCTCCCCAGCCTCTTACTTATACTTTTCCTTCTAATTCTTTGTTGAGTTAGGTTAACTTCCAGGGTTAACTTCTATTCTTCTGTTGAGTTATATGTTACTCCTTTTAACCTATTTCTTTCTCAAGTCCTTAAAAAATATAACTTTAGTCTAGTTGACCTTTCTCCTTAGTGTGAGACTATGGCCTAGTGGGGAAACCTATACCACTACGTCTTCCAAACCTCTTCTTTAAGAGGTGGGGGACATTACAGTCTCCCCTGCTTGAAATTGCTTGTCCTCAAGCAATTCCAAACCTGCTTCTTGTACCATCTGTTCATTCTCCCATGTGGCATCCTCAATGGGCAAGACTTTCTACCTGATCAGATACTCCTTAATGCTTCTCTTCCGGAGCCTCTTTTCTCGAACTTCCAATATCTCTTATGGAACCAACACTAACTAACCTTGTTCGTCCATGGGAGGTAGTACCTCAATGGGGTGGACATGTTGGCCAATAGCCCTCTTCAAGCAGGATACATGAAAGACGTTGTGTATTCGACTTCCTGGTGGAAGTTCTAACTCATAAGCCATGGCCCCTATCTTTCTGTTGATTCTATAAGGCCCAAAGGAACATGGCTATATTTTTTCTGCTCCGCTTCTTTTAATTGAAGCCTTCTAGTAAGGTTGGAGCCTTAAATAAACCAAGTCACCCACTTCAAAAGTGCGCTCCACTCTGTGTTTGTCTGCCTGGACCTTCTTCTAGTTTTGGGCTCTCTGTAAATGATCCTTTAACTCCCAGAGAATGTCTTGGCTATGTTGTACCCAATCCTGTACCATTGGTGCCCTGCTATCCCCAAAGGAAATCTCCGCAAAGGAAAGGCGATCATAGCTATATAAATCCCTGAATGGTGTCATCCCTATGGATACATGATGGGTGGTGTTATAACAATATTCTCCCAAGTGCAACCATATGATCCATGCTTTCTGTTGTTTGGCTATGTAATTTATGAGATAGCCTTCCACCCATTTGTTGACTATTTTCATCTGGCCATCCATCTGAGGGTGATAGCTGGTACTAGGAGTTAATGCCGTACCCACTAATCTGAAAAAATCCTGCCAAAATGTGATCATGAATCTATTGT
Source organism: Picea engelmannii (assembly GCA_009831015.1). Classification (NCBI taxonomy): domain Eukaryota; kingdom Viridiplantae; phylum Streptophyta; class Pinopsida; order Pinales; family Pinaceae; genus Picea; species Picea engelmannii. The sequence goes on from ML818850.1 coordinate 66,503, forward strand.
CCCTGTCACTGATAATGGTCTTGGGTAGGCTGTGTAATCTGAACACCTCTCTTAAAAATAATTCGGCTACCTGTGCTGCGCTGAAGTCAGTGGTTATAGAGAAGAAGTGTGCAAATTTCGTCAATCTATCTACTACTACGAAAATGCAATCTTTCCCCTGTGCCCTGGGCAAACCGGTGATGAAATCCATGGATATACTTTCCCATTTGTGCTTTGGAATAGGCAAGGGTTGCAACAGTCCTGCAGGGTGCGTGTGCTCGTACTTTTTTTCTTGGCATGTAGTGAATTCTTTGACATGTTTAATCACATCTTCCTTTAGGCCCTTCCATGCAAACCTCTCTCTCACCTGCTTGTACGTCTTACTGATGCCCTGATGTCCTGCTACTGGTGAGTTATGATAGGCATGCAGTATCTTGTCTTTGAGAGATGATCCAAGAACTAATAAAATTCGACCTTTGTAATAAATGAGGTCCTTTATGATTTTGAAGTTGTCATCCTGTATTTGTCTGTCCAAAAGTTGACAAGCAAACTGATCCTTTTCATATTCCACTATCAAGTGATTCTTCTAGTCAATTGACATACCAGACATGGAAAAAATGGATGGCCTCATGGATAATGCATCTGCTACTGCGTTGTTCTCCCCTTTGATGAATTCAATGTCAAAATCGTAGGCTTGTATTTTGCTTACCCATTTTTGTTGTCGTTCATTCAAATCCTTTTGCTCCAATAGATATTTAAGACTGTTATGGTCTGATTTGACCACAAACCTTGTGCCTACCAAATATTGCCTGAATTTGGATAGTTCATGCATGATAGCCAACATTTCTTTGTCGTAAATGTTGTAAAGTAGTTCAGGACCCCTGAGTTTTCAGATTTCATAGGAAAGGGGGTGCCTATTCTACATCAACACAACCCCTATACCCCCCCCTGAGGCATCACACTCCAAGGTGAAGGGTACACCGAAATCTAGGAGAGCTAGGACTGGGCAGGTTCTCATGAACTCTTTCATCCTTTCCATCGTGGCTTGGGCCTCTTCATTCCATTTGAAGGACCCCTTTTTGGTTAGGTCAGTCAAGGGTGCACACAGTTGAGAAAACCCTTTGATAAATTTCCTGTAGTATGTGCATAGGCCCAGAAATCCCCTTAATTCTATGAGTGTCTTCGGAGTCGGCCATTGCCTAATGGCTGTTATCTTCTCTTGGTGTACCTGTACCCCTTTTCCCCTATGATGTGTCCCAAGTAGAGCACCTCTGTCATCCCAAACTCACACTTGGATTCCTTGGCGTATAGTGACTGTTCTTCCATGATTGATAGGATTTGGTCCACATGTTGAAGGTGTTCCTCCCATGTCTTGCTGTAAATGAGCAGATCATCAAAGAATACTAACAAGTGTTTCCTCAGCTATTTGTTGAACACATGGTTCATGCAATACTGAAATGTGGCTAGGGCATTGGTTAGCCCAAAGGGCATCACCAAAAACTTGTAGTGGTCGTAGTGACACCTGAAGGTTGTTTTCGAGATGTCCTCCTCCCTCATATTGATTTGATGCTAGCCTGAATGAAGGTCAATTTTTGTGAAATAGATAGCTCCATGCAACTCATCTAGTAATTCATCAATCCTGGGTATAGGGTACCTTTTTTTTATCATCTTTTTATTCAAATCCCATAAGTCAATGCACATTCTCATCGTTCCATCCTTCTTCTTGACCAAGACTACTGAAGAAGCAAATGGGCTTGAACTTGGCTTGATGTGTCCCATGTCTAGAAGCTCTTTTATGGCCTTTTCTATCTCATCTTTATACTTCTTGGGATGCCTATAGGGTGTGGTGATAACTAGTTTATCCCCTTCTTCTAGCTCAATGATGTGTTCAAACCCCTTGTTTGGTGGCACACCTGGAGGAATCGTCCCAAACACCTTATGGTGCCTATATAGGATCTTTTTAATATCCAGGGTGTAGTGCACCTTCCCCTTCTCATCCACCCGAGTTGAGATTTTACATTCTACTGCGTATACAATTTATTCCCTCCTGAATATGGCTTCCATCCTCTTGGCCATGACCACTCGGGAAGAGTTACCTATCATGCCTCTAAGAACAACCTTTCATCCTCCTTCCTCTACAAAGGACATTTCCATGGTCTTGTAATTGGTGGTGATAGGCCCTAAAGTGCTGAGCCACTGCACCCCTAGGATGATGTTGGTGTCAGGAAGATCCATCACATAAGCATCCTGAACTAACTCATGCCTTCCCAAGGTGAGCTTCATACCTGGGATGTATCTATCATAGGGCATAGTGCTATCGCCTTCTACCTCCAATTTGAATCCTTCAAACTCTACTGTAGGTATGTGCCTCCTCTGTAGTAATGCTGCATCAATGAAATTGTGGGAAGCTCCTCCATCAATCAGAACCGACACTCTCTGTCCCTGCAATACCCCTCTCATCTTGAAGGTGTTGAATTTGGGTACCCCCCTGATAGATGCCAAGGTGGCCTTCTCTCTAGTAGCACTATATAGTTTTGGAACCTCCTCTTCTGTTGTATCTAAAGTTTCGGCCTCAATGTTTTGTATCTGTCCATAGTCTTCCTCCTCTTCATTGTCCGAGGTAACCTCTATATAGTGTACCTGGCCATGTCCCATACACTTATGTGATGGGTTCCACGGTTCCTTGGAAGCGAAGCATAGTTGCTTCCTCCTCAGTTTCCTCCTGGTGTTGTCATCTATCCTGCCACGGCCCCTATCAAAACCTTTAGGGTCCCGTCCTCCTTGATTCATTGGCGGTCTTTGATCTCTTCCTCCACTATTAAGGGGTGGTCTGGGTATGAATTTAGGTCTAGCAGCTGGACCCAAATCCCTTGTATTCCAAATGGCCTCCTGTAGGTTGTTGGGTTTGAAGGGCTTTACCCAAACCTTCAAGGGTTCCATCAATCCTTCTGTGAAAAGCATCATGAGCCTGGTCGGGGACATATCTTGTACCATAACTGCAAGCCTATGGAATTCATCAATATATACTTCAGTCGTACTTGTTTTCTTGAGTTAGGTGAGCTCCCAAAAATGCAGCTCAAGATCTCCTTGATCAAATATATCAATGAGCCTCTGAGTGAATTCTGTATAGGATATTATTTGATTGTGGCTGAGTGTGGTGAGTCTGTGATACCACCAATCATGAGCCTTTCCATCCAAATACATAGTGGAAAACTTGATGGCCTCTATATCCTTCATGGGGTTGAGATGTAAATAGGTATCCACCTTTTGTACCCAAGACTGTGCCGTCATCTTGGTCGTACCATCAAAGTATGGAATTTCTATCTTCCCTGCTCTATGTTCAAACTCAAAACTACCCCTGTGGTTTTTCCTAGGTTGATTTCTGAACCTAAGTTGGCAATACTAATCTAGGGACATCTATGTTTGGACCTTCATATCCAAGTTGTAGTATTCTTTGGCACTCCTTTCCATTTGTTCCACAAATTCTTCTACCTGTTCCTGTTGCCCTTGCTCATCTGTGAATGTGGGAATGTAAGGTCTAGGGTTAGCTCTGCTACCTGAATGTTGACCAAGCTGATCATCTGTGAATGCAGGTATGTATTGTCTCTGATTGACCCTGCTACCCATCTGACCCTGGGCCGTGTCTCCATCCAGACTTCCTTCGGATCTAACTACTTTCTCCGGATTATATCTGATCTCCTCATGGATTTCCCTGGATCCACCAGCCTCCTTGTTCCCGTACATATATGGGTTCCTCCCTTGATGAGTCACTTGTGTTAGAAGTTCATTTATCTTGGATTGATTCTTGTTCATTATCTGCAGGTTTTCATCAATCCTCTTCAAAGTTTCAGAGAGTTCAGCCTGTCCCCTTCTGTTGGTTTCATGGTACTCATCCAAGTGTCAGACCAATGTGCTTTCCGTATGGTTGACAGATTGCTGGAACTTGTCAAATTCTGTTGCTATGTGAGCCAATCCTAGAGACTCATGGTCATCCCCTGACCCTTCCATTTCAGCCTCTATTTCACTACTTGGTTTCGTTCTTCTACCCATGAGAGCACCACTGTACCTTTGTATGTGTTGATCCTTCCATAGGTTTGGGGGGATTGAAGCTCTGATACCACTGTAATGATCCCAAGCCAAATTCTGATTTGGAATCACTAACTACCACTGGTTTTTCGATGTGCAGGTGTTTATTGAGTTATTAAGTGCATACAAGATTCATTCAACACATGAAGATCATCATATATTCAAGATATAGAAGCACAAGAAAGGATCTGACCCTTTTATTATAAGCAATGTAAGATCAATACAATAGATGGCTGATATGGCATTAACCTCAAATGGATGTACAAACAACAGATATGAGCTGCTACAAAATGCTCTCAACAATACAAAAGAAGCCTCTAAAGGCTGGATAAGTAATGAATACCAGTACCAAGTAGATCTGAATGTCAAACCCTCCAACTAGAGAGTGCCACGCTCCAAGTGGAGACTGAAGCCCTCGATAATTCGGCCCTGATGGAAGAATTCTCCAAATGATCCCAAACTCGGTCAAGTAATAGAACAGGGCAGTGGGATCCTCCTCCTAAAGTTTCAAACCCCAATGGCGTGAAGGAATATTTCATCCCCGAGACCAAGTTGTGGAGCAAGGTGAGTGGATATTTCACCACTGAGTTGCTCACAAGGGTTTGTACAAAAAACCCCCAAACTGAATGCTCAAGAGCACTAACAAGAAATATACCAAAATAAACATACCTGATAGGTGCTCCCCAGCCTCTTACTTATACTTTTCCTTCTAATTCTCTATTGAGTTAGGTTAACTTCTATTCTTCTGTTGAGTTATCTTTTACTCCTTTTAACCTATTTCTTTTTCAAGTCCTTAAAAAATATAACTTTAGTCTAGTTGACCTTTCCCCTCAGTGTGAGACTATGGCCTAGTGGGGACACCTAGACCACTACGTCTTCCAAACCTCTTCTTTAAGAGGTGGGGGACATTACACATAAGTAGGATATACTCCTGGAGCCTAGTTTTGGTAAAAGAGTGGATAGTATGGATATTTAGGTCCATAATCAAGGCTAATAAAATTCTCCAGAACAAGCAAAAGTGGGGATCACAACCTTTGTTTCTTAAAAAATGGCACTTAGATTTTGAGGTTAGATCAACCTGTGTGGAGAATTTCCTAGTCTAGGTAAGACTTCCAAGGCTACCCCTAATTCTATGGTTAGGTGATGTTTTTATGAAAATTAGGAATGCTTTAGGAATATTTTATGAGGTGAATAATTCCTATTGTGATTCTAGGTATATAAAGAAGGCCAAAATCCTAGTAAGAAAGGATTTGATAAAGGGTTAATCATATTCTATTGAATTTAGAAGGAGAATTGATATTTTCTATCAAACCATTAATAATGAAGGAATTCCATTTAAGTGTGGAATATTTCATGTTCATGGCCATTTGGGAGTTGATTTTCCATTTTCAAATAGAAGGAATCTTTAGGTATAAAAGGAGTAGCAAGGTGTCGATAATTAATGTTTTAAGGTTGTTGCACATTCTTCTAGGTTTAAGGTGACCATTGAGGATAATGAAAACAACATAACTAGTACAAAGGGGTCCTCCTCCTATTATACTTTTGAAAGGGTTAGGAGGGCATCAACATGGTCAGGTGTTCTCATCTGAAAAATCTGTGAATTCAACCAAGGGACAAGGGGACCTAGGAGCCTATTATGGAGCTCAATCTTCAAAGTTAAACAAATACAACTTTAGGCTAAGAGATAGAGGTTATTAAATTTTTTCATGTGGGGTTAAGGGGGCCTTGGTATTTTTATAAGAAAAGAAATCAAAATCTTCCAAGAGAGGAAGAATATCCTATATTTATATAGCAAAAAGAAAAGAAAATTATGAAGTTAAAAGTGGAAAACAATTGTCGTTGTTTGGGGACCTTAGAGAAAATCCCACCAAGGGTGTTTCAAAATTATTCTTTTTACCCTAAACTATGGAGGGCTGGCCAATTCCTCAAAAAAATGGGGCCCTTAAAAATATTAATAGAGGTAAGTAACCCATCTGTCACATTTTTGCAAGAATTAATGACAGATGGAGAGAAAGTTGTACAAGAACTTTAAAAAAAATCTGGGAGTTGGGAATTTTGTTATGTTGATGCAATAGTGAGATCTGGGGGGGGGCATTACATGATGGAAAATATGATATTTTACTTATACTAATTCACGGTTTCTCTCATAAAGTCTAGGGACATCACTATTTTCTCTAGATCTAGGTAAATAAATCACTCTTTTTATATTTATGAGCCTTATACAAAAAGAACAAAATATTGGGATAACATATTCAAAAGTGAATGGATTAAAAAAGATTTGTTTGTGGATTGGAGGGACCTAAAATTCATTCTATGGGAATTGAAGGTATGGAGACTATTATCATAGGATTTGTACTTGTCCAAAGGCCTCCACAAAATCCCCAAATATTGTGTAACTATGGAAGAATCTACCATTGTCACCTAAGTAGAGACTTCCCTTGTTTTAGTGATGGAAGAGGTCCACCACAAGGGAGGCTTCCCTGGTGACCTCAAGGGATCAAACAAAAATATTAGCCAAGCCTACCACCCCATATATTGGTCACTTGTTAGTTAGGTCTATGACAGGGATAATGGATAATGAGATAATTTTTGTACATGTACGAGACAATAAACAACTTGCAAAATGTATAGACAATTATCAAGTTATAGAGTGAAAAATAATCCCTTTAGACATTATACAATCTATACATGTTATGGTTGTTGCAAATTACAATAGTAAACCAACCTTATAACAAAAATAACTATTTTGCAATAATAGAAAATAAAAGTGCTCAAAAATGTAGCAATTTAGCATGAAAAGTAAGCATTTTTCAAGCATAAAATTATACAATTGCTAGAAGTAAGGATTGAATAAGTTAATCCACTTATATATGAGTGGATGCAATAATTTAATGTAGTTTTCAGTGGTTGCAGAAAAAATTTATAGCAACAACAAGAAATAGTGGAAGTTTGATAGGGTTAGGGTTAGCAATTTTAGTTAAATGTTTGAGTGAGAAAAATGGTTTTAATAGCTAATTAAACCACAAGAACACCTTTATATTAGTGTCGTTGTCCTCTTGGGATTTATGGAGTCTCAAATGCATTAGCTTGAAGATTGATATCGATGAAACAAGAGATGCAAGGTCTAAAACCTAACATGTAAACACACTTGGGCCTTATGTTTTAGACTTCAAGAAAGAAGGTACCTAGGGTGCAAACACTCTTGGGCCCTAGGTGTTTTTTTTTATCCTTCTCCTAGCTTCACTTAGGTCAAGGATCAAAATCTAGGGTTAAAACCCTAAAGTGCAAGCACTTTTGGGCCGTATTCTTTTAACCCTAGAAAGGATGCTTCACAAACTTGGACAATAAATAATTTATGAGGAAGAGTGATCCAGAATATATTTGCAGAACGAAATGAATACAAATTATTATCAAAATATGCTTAACACAAAATAACATATATACAGTAAAATTGGTTTCTATTCAATAAGGAAATAAGCTGAAACCGTAAAATGTAGCGGAAACAATCTTGCTAGAATGGTGGCGGATTATCTCTGAGAAGAGATTTGATGGCTGCACTCATTCACAAGAATATGATTACAATGAGGCTCTAAAGGCCATTTTACAATAAACAAGAATGTCAAAAACCCTAGACATCCAAAAAAACTAACCCTAGGAGATGAAGCACCAAAATTCATGTGGGCTCTGTTTGGGTAAGTTAGTACATCAACTTCCCAAGGTCTTAACTTTTGCATATGATGTCCATTTTAGGCACACGATAGCCCGTGGAAAGCCCTAAAAAATGTTGTTTAGGGCCTCAAAACGACCTCGTAAGTTAGGGACTTGAAAACTAGGGAAAAAACTGCCAAACTGGAAAACTACCAAAATGAGCCAGTTGGAATAGGTGGGAGGCCACCGACATCCATCTAGATCAATCCTCCCCCCTTAGGAAGCAATGGTCTCCATTGCATTGAGTTCCCCCATCAGATGAGGAAATTTCTACTGAATTTGGCCCCGGGTGAGCCACTTGCCTTGGTGCAGGAGCTGCCCTACTTTGACAACTCAATAAAGCTAGATCCTTTGCTGGCAAGTGCCCTTGATCTTTTTGTCCACAATCTAATCACTCGATGCATGTTGTATGCAGTCGAGGTTGAGCTTTGTTGGTGTCATTTTTCTTCTATCTCTGAGGTGTCCAATAATGGTGGGAAATACGGTCAAAGGATATCCACATTGAACATTGTGTGCAAGCCAAGGAAAGGAGGGATGTTGAGCTCAAAATAATTATCACCCATAGCCTTGGTGATGATATACGACCCATAATAGAGTGGGAGAATATTTCGATGGGGTCCTATAAGGCGCTCTTTCTACAAGTGTAACCAAAATTTTTTTCCCACCTGAAACTTATGTGGCACCCAATGTTGGTCATGACACTGCTTGTACTTGTCATTGGACTTCTGTAGGATATCCTGAACCTGTTAGCGGATGTGATGGATCCACTCAATGAAACGGGTGGCTTTGTCAACTTGAGTTGGAGTAGGATATGAGCTAGTCGAGGTGACTGGAAGAGGTAGTGCAACATCTATGGGACCCAATGGTTGGAATCCCAACCCAACCTGAAAGGGGTTGTGGTTGGTTGAGCTATGCAAGCCTTGGTTGTATCTATGCTAAACATAGGGGAGACTCTCATCCCATCTTCGAGGATTCTTGGAATTATACATGCGTAGGATATGCACGATCATTTGATTTACAACCTCGGTTTGGCCATCTGTCTGGGGGTGGAAAGTCATGGATTTGGTGAGCTTGGTGTGCAGTAGTGACCAGAGACTTGAAAAAAATGTGTTAAGAAATCAACTGTCCCAATCTGAGACAATGGTTTGTGGGATTCCAAAATGTACCCAAACTCGTTCAAAGAATATCTTGGCAATGGCCTCTGTTGTGATGCTGTTTTTGCAGGCAACCATAATCGTCATCTTAGAAAAGCGATCCACAACCACAAAAACATAGTCATTGCCCTGCTTGGTGGATGGGAGGCCCGACATGTATTCCATTGACATGGATTCCCATGGCTTTTCAAGAGTAGGCAGAGGGGTGTACATGCCTTGTTTCTTAGTGGCCAGTTTGGCAATCGCATAGGTAGTGCAGGCCCTGATATACTTGCTGACCTCTTGTCGAATTTTCGACCAATAGAAATGTTTATGCAAAATTTCCACTGTCTTTTCGATGCTGAAGTGTCCTTTCACTCGGCCGTAGTGGGATTCATAGATCATCTTCACTCGCTCGCTTGATGGAATGCAAATATGACCCAAATGACACATCAACATGTCCTGAAGATGGAAATTAGCGACAATTGTGTTTGCACCCAACATTTGGTAGGTGGTGGCGAAGTTTGGGTCTATATCATAGATTTGGGGCATCTAGAGGTCTCATGGATGAAATATTCTAGCACCGTTGTGAGTGCCGCGACTGGTGGTCTGCCGAGGAAATCAACGACACAGTTGGTGCTCCCCATTTTATACTTGATGTTGAGGTAGAATTGTTGCAAGTACATGTACCACTTCTGATGGTGGTCATCTTTCAATTTTCCTTGTGTCTGCATGAATTGCAGTGGATTATGATCAATGTGGATGACTTTCTCCTTCCCAAGACTGTAATGTCTCCACTGGCAATAGGCTTGCACAATGGAGTACATTTATTTGTCGTAAGTAGGGTACTTACGAACAACATATGATAGTGTCTCACTATGATAGGCTACAGGGTGGTTGTGCTGAGTGAGAATGATGCCCACAACATAGTCTGAAGCATTCGTCTCAATCTCAAAGGGTTGTTGCAGGTCCGGTAGTGAAATTACTGGGGCTTAGCACAAGCACTGCTTCAAATCATCGAATGCTTGTTGTTGGGACTGGACCCAGAAATTTTTTTCCTTACAACCACCCTTGGTTATAACTTGGCTGAGGGCCCATGCAATATGGAACAATTCCAACACGAACTTGAGGTAGAAATTGGCAAGGCCCAAGAAGCTTCGAAGCTCAGTGAGTGTGGTTGGGGTTGGCCAGTCACGTATGACTTGGATTTTGGCTGGATCCACATGTACACCATGTTGATAAATGATGTATCCTAGGTAATGAGCTCTTTCCATGCCGAAGGATCATTTTTCCAAGTTGGTGTAGAGTTGGTGTTGCCGTAGGGTGTGCAGAACCTACTGAATATGCTGCAAGTGTTCTGCCCAAGTCTTTTTACAATGAGGATGTCATCCAGATACACCACTACAAAAGTATTGGTGAATGGTCGCAAGATATCATCCATCATCCTCATGAAAGTGGTTGGAGCATTTGTCAAACCAAATGGTATGACCAACCATTCAAAAAGACCTTCCTTTGAATTGAAGGTGGTCTTCCATACATATGTCTATTCTATCAGGATCTAGTGGTAGCCATACTTCAGATCAATATTACTGAAGTATTTGGCCCCCATGAGATGATCAAGGAGGTCATCGATTCATGGAATCAATTATCGATTTCTAACTGTGATTTTATTCAGGGCCCAGTAATCAATGTAGAGTCGTCAATGTAGAGTCGTCAGGTTCCATCTTTCTTCTGTACCATCACGATTGGGTTCCTACAAGGTGATGATTTGGGATGGATGTGCCCCTTGTGGAGTATTTCTTGGATCTACCACTTGATCTCCTCATTCTCTAACAGAGAGCGATGGTAGACTAGACCATTGGGCAGTGATGCATCGGGGGTCAGATCGATGGGGTGCTTGACTTGACAGTGCAGAGGTACCCCAGTAGGTGAGGATAATATATATGAGTATTCTTCCACGATATTATCCATTTGCTTCTGCTGTGTGGAGAAGTTGGTCTCAAAGACCCTGGATGTGGCTGCAATATTTCACTCATTTTGAGAGCGAATCGCGAAGAAGACAAACTTCCCTATCTGAGAGATGACCTTTCTGCATTGCTTGGCATAGATCAAGGAAATATCATTGGGTGGGACTGCCTCGGGTATCCTGTACAATTTATTTATCAAAGTAATAATAACACTGCGAGGCCTAGAATCATATACAACATGACATTTCCATAAATATGGTTGTCCCAAAAGAACATTACAAACTTTGAGAGGGGCAATTTCACACGATATCTCGTCTTTGAAGGGTTTGATGCCATATGATAGGAGGCATTGTTGGCTGATGCGAATGTCACTTCCTTGGCGAAGCCATCCGATGGTGTATGGCTATGGGTGCGGCGTTTCCGTTAGGGCGAGTCATTTGACAACCTCTGCTGATATGAGGTTCTTCTAGCTACCGCTATCAATGATGAAGTGTAGCCAAAATAAGCTTGCTAGAATGGTGGCAGCTTGTCTATGAGAAGAGATTTCATGGTTACGCTCATTCGCAAGAAGATAATTACAATGAGGCTTTGAAGGCCTTTTTACAATAAATAGGAATGTCAAAAACCCTAGACATCCAAAAAACCTAACCCTAGAAGATGAAGTGCCAAAAGTCATGTGGGCCCCGTTTGGGTAAGTTAGTACATCAACTTCCCGATGTCGTAACTTTTGCATATGATCTCCATTTTAGTCGCACGATATCTCGTTGGAAACTTCTATCTGATTTTGATTGTGGAAATCCCTAAAAAACGTTGTTTAGGGCCTCAAAACGGCCCCACAAGTCAGGGACCCGAAAACTAGGGAAAAAATTGCCAAACTGGAAAACTGTCAAAATGAGCCAGTTGGAATAGGTGGGAGGCCACTGAAATCCATCTGGATCAAAGATAAACACTTATGTATTCCTATCAGGGTTTCATCAAAACAATAATACTTTCAACAAGATAGCAATTTAACCTTTAACATCAACAAGAAACACAAAATTGCAGAAAATTTCTTGCTTCTTCCAAGTAGCATGAACACCAAAACCCTAATTGAAAAAATATCATCCAAATGTATAACACATCCACAAAGAACCTCCTCCAAGACTAGAAAAAGAGAGATAAATAGCCAAAGAGGTTAAAAGAGAAAAAATTTCAGAATTGGTACCCCCCTAATGAGTGAGGAAAAGTGATGATGAATGAAATATCCAAGCACTAGCCTCTTTATATGAGGCAAACCTAGCACATTTGTCCACAAATCAAGTGAAATAAAAATAATAAGTGGGGAATAACCCTAAAGTAACCTCTACAAATTCTAAAAATGCAAATAAATCATCATAAACTCCACACATGTGGTGACATCAAGCCTCCCAAGGCTAGAGGAGGGCCTCCCAAGGCCACATGGCATCATCTGAAAGTTTATCATGGAAATGGTTTGTCTCCTCTTCCATGGTCTTGCTAAATCATCAATAGTACCCAAGTAATCATCAAACCCTATAGGGTGACGTCATCATCAAATGGAGGCCAACGTCAAGGGTCTAGAATATTGCATTCAAGGTGGAGGAGGTTGCATCTCATATTTTCATGGTATTCAGATGTCAACTACTATAACATCCTCAATCCATTGAGTAATAATCCCTAGGGTTACACTACCCAACATGTGGGATTTGAGCCCATTTGTGTGCCATCATCACCAAATCTACCAAAACTAAGCCCATATGTCCATTGTAGAAGGTATTGAAGATGTGAGAGCTCATGTTGAAATTTTTCAAGCCACTAGGTGACTCACTTCTCTGCATCACACATTCCAAAGTCCCGCAATGAGGACACAATGTCCTGGTGAAAGCGTAGGACATCCTTCAAAGAACCATGTCAGGGCCATCCAAATCAAACAAAACATAAGACAAGGTAAACCGATGCTCATAACATATAAATTCCTTAAGTCATGCAAAGTAAGTTGTTACTTAAGATATAATCCATGTAAACAATTCACCTCAGAATCCCCTTCAAGCATCACACCGACACCAGCCAAGGACTTCATGTGAGTTGGAAAGTTTGAATATGGAAGGGCCTTCATCCAACCCTATTAGGTGTTCCAACCAAGACAATGAAAGAAAATACCCAAGTAGAGGGATAGGTCCCAAGGGAAACAATGAAAGAAAGAAACCCTTCAAGAGTAAGTGTGATAGTGGTATGAATTTGTGCTTACTACATGTCTTATGTTGTCATTAAATCCATTTCTATGAGTTCCTTTGTAGAGGGAGTGTTTGTTTCTTGACATACCCTTTTCTTAGTATTTTTTGCATTTTGAACCCCTTAATTTCCTTTTGATACCCATTCATTATTTTTCAAGTCCCCTTTATAGGTTTCAAGATTTTATTATTTCATTTTCTTACTGGGATAGAGTCTTGTCATAAGTGTGTATCCAATGCATCAAGATAAGGGACGATTACCATTAGAGGGGGTATATCTCAAGCTGGCCTATGTATTTTATAGGTGGAATTTATTATTTTTTACATAGCATATATAGCAGTTGCATCAACCTCTAGGCCTTTAGCCCCTTCTTCTCATGAGAGAATGAACCATGACCTATTACCAAATTTTAGTACATTGTGAGAGGCTTCAATATGTAAAGTGTTAATTATGGAGGGGAATGGAATGTTACCCTTATGAGGGCCCCCCAATAGTACCCCTTTTCCCTAGGCAATGACATCATGGGACTAGGGCATAGAAGATGACAACCAAGGTGAAACAAGGAAACAAACATAGCTTCCCAAGCTAGTGATCCATTATCTAAATTCAACCAATGATCCTCATCCACATGCCTAGTCAATTAAGCACAACACTTCACATGACATAAGGACTAATATACCTCATTGTGGCATTGGCTTACCATCTCCCATACATTGAATTGTTTGGATGTGATGAGCTTGGTTGATCTGTAACTGTAAGAGACAATATGAGGGGATTAGTTGGGCTACTATATGTGTACATATGTTGATCATCATCATGGTCGATATCATTGTCTCCATTGTAGGGAATGAGACATGATCTCCTCTAGTTACCCCTAGGAATGGGGAGTAACATCTGGCTCCAATATGGGGACATGTTCTCACCATGGAGTGCATGAGATCCTAAACATATTTGTTTGTCCAAGACTTGAAATATTGCACCCAATTCAATCAAAAAAACCCTTTAGAAGTATCGATCATTGGATGTGATCCATTGGGGCTAATGTCAAATCAAAATCATGTAGAAAAAGAAAAAATTTCATTACAACTATACATGATAAAGTAATAATAGAATGATTTAATGCAAGTTCCTAACATGTATGCATTATATACAAACGAAAATGAAAAGTACGCACAAGAAGATGCAAGACTACACTAGCATGAATGCATGATGCAAATATATATACAAATGCAATGCAGGAGGCAAATTTCCTACCTAACCTAATGCTACATGGTAGCTAGAGAGATAGGTATAATATTATAACCAATAAAACCATCCCATCATTGTATCAAAATTCCTACCCTCGGGCTTCATAATAAATCAAAACAAGGACAAGTCAAGCACCAAAAGATCATTATTAGGAACATACACAATATCATGACCGATCACAAAATCCAACTCATGGAGGTGGATGGGAGGGACCAAGTCATGCAAGGAGGCATCATCACAATATTTCCCTATCCATCTGAGGACAATAATAAAGGAGGTGTACAAAGGATGATCATCATCCTCAACTACAAGGCTTTAAGATCGAGAAGGGATGAGAAGGAACCTAATGAACACTCAAAGGTGCCCCATGGAAGAAGAGAGCGAAAGATAGGGAATCAACCTGGGCCTAGAGAAAAACGTTTGCTCCCAACTCAAAGCTTGTTGGTCTTGTGTGTGAAACTGAAAACCCTTGCAACAAACCATAGGTTGAAAACCACTTTTACCCATAGGTAAATCAACATCAAGAGGAGAACTAGGAGTAGAACTACTAGCCATATCTTTAGTGGAGTAGCAAGATGAAAAAGGAAAAGGTTGGATACTCTCAACACAAAAATCTTGCTATGGGAAAACCATGACCTCATCCTCATCAAAGTTAGAACATAAAGGTGGTTGTAAATATTCTTCGTATACCAACTTGATCTGAAAATCCTTAGATGCTAATTTATTTCCTAATTACGCATAAACATCTAACTTGATTTGAAATATAAATGATTGTTTTGATTGTTTACAAATAATATGAATTCACTTATCTATCCAAATCCACTTCAATGACAAATGACTTGCAAAATGAATGAGGGAAATAGAACAACAATAATAAAACACATACACAAGTTTGTTAGCGAAGTTCACCCAACTTAGGCTACATCTCCGAGTCCACTTCCAATTGGGATCGCTTTATTAATGCTCAAATGCTTGTGTTTTTTCAATGACCTTTTTACTCATTTCTCAAACTTGGAAACAAAGTGCACCATTGAATTCCTCTCTAAATTATGAGAAAAATGAGTATGCACACCTTATACTTTGGTCAAGGAACCCTTGGGCATGCATTACGATGCTAAGATTAAAGTCTAGATACCCTTATGACATGAAATTCAATGCACATATGCATAGCGTGGGCAGATATTTCTAAATTCATACTTTGTACTGTGTCTCAATCTGGGTACCGACTTAAATAGGGCACGGGCCCTAACCACTACCTATAACTATAGGAAAAATTTAATTATTGGTTCATTGACATTCCTTAACAAAGGGCACATCGGGTGCATTGGTTAAAATCAAGAAGTATGTGGGAGGAGGTCATGGGTTTGATCATGCAGACCTCTCCCACCTTTTGGTGCTTTGTTACATTTGTTATATGCTATGTATAGCATATAGTTTGTACTGCCTTGGATTTTGGGTTTAACATTCAATACAATGACAATAGGACTGAGGGCTATGCCCTCGGTCCTATTTTCTTGCTATTTAAAACTTTAACAAAACTAAAAATAAACCTAACCATAAATGGTTAAGTCACATGATGTGGGTGTAATGGTAATCTGTTTGTATGTTGGATGAGAGACCCGGGTTCAATCCTCCATGATCTAACAAAATTTTATTCGACCTTAGCCATATTAGGCCAATGGGAGACTGCCACATGATGGTCTCTCATTGGTCCACATGTGACACATGTCAAAATAGGATTGGTCCACCTAGACTATATGATTGCTCTGTCACCTTTATAACTTTCATGTATGGACATGTACGGATGTGCCAAGTTTCACCCTTCCAGTGGTGCCACATGGCACCCCTTTAACTTTTTTTGACCTATTTGACAAAAACTTTGAAGGGCCATAAATTTTCCATACAAACTCCGTTTGAGGTGATATTTATGCTGTTGGAAATCTCTCGCTGAGCTCTATGCAATGAAGATATTTTCGAGGGAATTTGAGATGATAAATTTTGAACATTTATGAATCTTCTTGGATCTCTTTGAGCATTCTAGATCCTCTTGGATCATTCCTCCCCTTTGGAAGCCTCTTGGACGACCAAAAGTCTTGATTACTCAACAACTAAGTGAGGGTAAAGCTCCCTCACCTTTATGATTTTGATCCACGTTTATTTGCTTGATTTTACCCCTTTAAGACCAACTCAAATATATTCCACATCACTTCATTGCGAAGTCCTGATCCTTCTGTGAAGGATAACATCTTCCTGTAGCTCGTCTAAATACTCTGGAGAAAAATCATCAATTGTTGGAACCTGAACACTCCCATATTTATCTATAATCATAGTAGGCTCATAAAGTTTCAAATTCTCAACATTCACCACTGAATACATTTGCATGTAATATGGTAGATCTAAATGAAAGGAATTAATATGAATCTTTGCCAAGATATTGAATGGACCATACCAGATTGGATTGAGATTTTTACCTTCACCCTTCATTTTGTCCTGGTTAATATGTAACCATACTTGATCACCAACTTGGAACTGATTATCAAACCGATATTGTTCATGCCTCGCCTTGTACTTGTCTTATCTTTTCTCTAATTGTTCCTGTACTGCTTGATGTACTTGCTAAATCCTCTAAATGAACCTTTCAAATTTGTCTATATATTGTTTTCCATCCTCTTTATTTTCTTCTCCAAAAAAAATTCCATATGTGATTTAGGAAAGTATCCCAAACATAAAAAGGATTTCTATGAGTAGAATATTGCATGGCACGATTATAGGCATGATGTACATAGTGCAATGGTCCATCCCACAAATTAGGATGCTTACTGTAGTATCCTCGTAACAAATGTACCACTATCCTATTCACCACATCTGTCTGTCCATCTGTTTGCGGATGAAATGTTGTGCTCTTTTTTGACTTAGTGTTCATTATCTCCCATAATTGAGACCAAAAATTCCCAAAGAAGTAAGAGTCTCAATATGATATAATGGATGTAGGCATCCCAAACCAAACCCATACATTAACAAAGAACAATTGTGTTGTATGTTCATATATGACTTGTTTCTTGCATGGAATTAAGATACACATCTTATTGAACCTATCCACCATGACATATAAATAATCATGACCTGTTATGGACATTGGAAAACCTCCAACAAAATCCATTGACACACTTTCCCATGGCTGAGAAGGTACTGGAAGTGGTGTATATAATCCCAAATTTATATTGCTAGGCTTGTTTGTGGCACACATAACACACCCTTTTACATACTTGGAAATTGTTTCATTCATTCAAGGCCAATAACAATATATTTGCAACTGTGCAACTATCTTACCTACCCCAAAATGACTAGAAATGAGAGATGTATGAGGTTCTTCGATTACATTTTCTATTTCACCCCTAGGTATACAAAGATTTCCAGGATTATATAATAAGTTTTCATGCATATGATAATCCAACTGTTTATTTTCACTAGTCAGAGCTATATATACATATTTAAAATCATCATCTATAACATATTGTTCAACATAAATTTCATGAGATGAAGAATTATGCTTTAGTATTCTAGATGCATTAACCACTTGTCTTGATAACCTATCTACAACCTTATTATGAATACCTTTCTTATACTTGATTACCAAATTAAATTGTTGTAAGAAACCCATCCACCTGAAATGTCGTGACTGTTGTAGCTTGGTCTATGATTGAAAATACTGTAATGGATGATGATATGTATGAATTATTCTCTCCTTTCCCATTAAGTAATGCTTCCATTTCTTTACACTTTGTACCAACACATATGATTCCTTGTCATATGTTGGATAGTTAATTATTTCTTGAGTAAAAGTCTCAGAATGATAACATATATGTTTACCTCATTGCATCAAGACTGCTCCCATGGCATATCCACTTGCATCAATTTGAATTTCAAATGGCTGTTGCAAATATGTCAGAGCCAAAACTGGTGTGGTGCTTATCTTTTCCTTCAATGTCTTGAAGGATTTCTACTACTTGCCTCCCCATTGAAAGACTTGTTTCACACTTGTTAATGCATGCAAGGGAGCTACTATGAAAGAGAAATTAGCAATGAATTTCATCTAGTACTGTACTGCTCCTAAGAAGCTCTTGACTTCCGTGGCAGTATTTGGATTGGGAAAATTTACAATAACTTCCACTTTTGGGGGATCTATCTTTAGCTGATCATTCCCTACAGTATAACCCAAATATACCAGAGAATTTTTTCCAAACTCACACTTAAACATCTTTATATACAACTTCTCCTTTTTAAAAAGTTCAAAAACTTTCCTCACATGCATTATATGATCTTCCCATGTTTGACTAAAGATAAAAATATCATCTAAGTAGAAAATGAAAAAATTATCTATAGAATGCTTGAACACATTGTTCATTACCCTCATAAATGTTGCAGGAGCATTGCATAAACGAAATGGCATAACCAACCATTCAAACAATCCTTTCTTTTTCTTGAAAGAAGTTTTCCATATATCACTTTTTGCAATTATGATATGATGGTAACCACTTCTCAAATCTAAATTAGTGAAATATACAACATTTCTTAACTGATCCAATAAATCATCAATTATAGGAAGATGATATATGTTCTTTATCGTGATCTTGTTCAGTGCCCAAAAATCAATACACATCCTCCATGTACCATCTTTGTTTGGAACTAATACAATAGGAGATCCACATGGATAGAAACTCAGTCTTATGATTCCTTTATCAAACAACTCTTGAACTTGTTTCTTTGACTCTGCATTCTCTATCACCAATGACCTATACATACCAATGTTAGGAAGAGAAGCATCCTGCTGCAAATACATTTCATGTTCAACCTCCCTCTTAGGAGGTAACCATGTAGGTTCCTGAAATAACTCATCATAGTTAGAAATGATCTCTGCCAATTCCTGTTTATGATTTGGATCACAACCTGATAAAGCATATGATATATGTTCCTCCTTTTTTTCCAATTCCATGAGAACAAAGTATTTACTGGAATTTATGAGTCTCTTCATTTGTCATGTGCTTGTTAATGAAACATTAGTTTTAATACGATGAGCTCTAACAATATATTAAATCCCATCCTTGTAGAGGTGACATTTTTCTCTTTATGATAAAATATAGCTTTCCTGTCAAATAGATATGGACTACCCAAGACAATGCCCCAAATGTCAAGCGGCATAACATATAACTCAACCTCATAAAATAACTTAGATGTAATTGCAAATCTGATTTTACATTGTTTCGTCACTTGCAACTTAGCATCGTCACACACCCAACCTAATGGATATGGTTTCACATGAGGTGTTGTCTTCAAACCCAAATTCTTAAAAATTGATTTAGATATTACGTTAACTTGAGATCCACTATCAAAAAAAGTATCAATCTTTGTGTGCTTCACTATAACTCTAACATGGAAAATCTCACTTCTTTTCTTTTGATCAAGAACACCTTTCAATTTAGCAGATTGAATTGAAAGATTAGTAGTAGATACACCTTTGATTCCTTTTACCATGATATTAGTTTCATCTCCTGAATATGATCCCATATGTTAGGGACCTAACCTACCTAACCCATCAAGTGGGTAGAATAATATATTTCCATGTAATAAAGGTCAATATTAATAAGGCCTAGCAATAAGGAGGAGTAAGTCAAATGTAAGAAGACCTAATAGAAGCTTCCGCTTCTAGAAGGATCTTCCTCTAGATTGTTATTTTGGATAGATATATTTAGTATAAATAGGAATAGAGGACATGCACAGTTTTTTCTTGGATATTATTGTAATAGATCTCTACTCTGCTGGAGGTTTCCCCTCGAAGAGGCAAGTGAACATTTCTCTGAGTAATCAAAGTGTTCTTTCTGGTGTTATTCTAGTATTATTGTGGTATTGTTATGGTTATATCATTGTTTCTCTTCCATTTCTAGCTAATTATTTTTGTTCTGCATACTGATTTATATCTAGAATACTACAAGTGGTATCAGAGCACCTTCCTTGGCAGAAAATTGTGGATTAAATTTTTTCAGGGTAGAGACATATTACAACATCTTTAAGCTACAAAGATCTGTCGTTACACACATAAACCCACAGTCAAGGATTCATACACACAGTAAATACAAGTGGTACTTAAGTGCACAGTTGTTGGCCACCTTGTAACCCATGTTGGTACCCATTTGAGTGGTAGCGCATCAGACAACACCTGTATATGGATCGACCTAGATCTCCTGAATCCCTCCATAGACAAACTAATCGGTCGCCTGACTGCTACAGTGCCATCAAGAACATCACTCGGGAAGATACTCTCTAGTAACTGGGTAGTCTGGTAGTATGGCTAATGGCATACTCTATCCTCCTTAGTTGGTTCCCTGAGATATTGGGCCAAGTACTACTGTTGGACCCCGCACATATATCAGAGAGCTATAGAACAGGGAACACCCTTGTCTATAAAAGCCTTGAATACCCTAACCCTTGGGAAGGAAAAAAAAATAGAACCAACAATATCTATTGACGTGCTACAGTGTCTTCTGCATCCTAGTTGCGAAATTACTACACATTTCTTCCTGTTAAGCATTTGGGAATTTTGTCACTGCAATATTCTTCAGGCCGGAGTATAACTCCGTAGGAGTAAAAAAAAGACGAGTATAGTGGTCTTACTGACACACTTATTTGGGACCTATTCCATTGGATTCCCCTTTTCTCCCTTATCTCAGTCATACCCTTCATTTTTAATCATTTTTGTTTCATTGGACCCAGCCCCTTCCCAGTTTCCCTATTTTTCTGCCTATTCCATTATATTTCCCTTCACACACTAATCATTGTGGTACCTATCACTTCTAAGTCCTTTTTTTTGTGGTCCCACCCACCCATTTTTTTTTCCTTACCCACACTTCCCCTCTCTAAATGGCCACCAATTGCAACCAATAACTCCAAGGTTCGATCAATCAATCCCATGTCTCCATCGAACATATCACATCTCAGATGGATTCTACCCATTCCTACATTGACAAATTATAACACAAATTTAACAACATGGAAGCCAACCTCACAACCCAATTTACCTCCCTCTAGTATGTTTTCAATCAATTTTTGAACCACCCTACGGGTCCTTCCTCATCAGACCAAACCGATGCTCTTGATTCCTCTTAGTCTCCTCATTTTCAATCCAACTCCTTTCATCGTGAACCCCGTCTTCCCTAAGTAGAGGTCAATAAATTTGATGGCTCCAATCCTACGAGTTGGGTCACTCATATGGAGCATTATTTTCTCTACATGGTATTACTGATGAGTTGGCCAAACTTCGCTATGTTTTCCTCTATCTAGATCCTGAACGCTGGAAATGGTGGCAATGGAGAAAACAATCATGTCAATATTTCCTGGACCCATTTTGTTGTTGAGCTCTATGCCCACTTTGATATTGATACTCACTATCTTAGTCATTTGACCAATTTGAAATAGTCAGGAAAAATGGAAGACTTCATCACTTATTTTGATCATTTGGCCTTTCAAACAGTGGGCATGTTAGATGTGTTCTTTCGTGAATGTTTTATCAATGGTCTCAAGGATGAAATCTGATCCCAGGTTCTCATGGCCCACCCTCCAACTTGGTTGGAAGCTACTCAACGTGTTAAAGAGGCCCAACAAGTTGTTTCTTCCCAAAAAAAAAATCCCCCTTTTGTTCCTCATCCTCGACCCACTAATCCTAACCCCCCCTGTCACTCCCCTCAAGGTCCAGAAACTAACTAGAGATTAAATGGTTGAACGCCAACTGAAGGGTCTTTGCTATAATTGTGATTAAAAATATTTTCTGGGGCACAAGTGTAAGGAACAAAAACTATTTATGGCCATTTTTGAAGATTTTCCTGAAGAGGATGTGATAGTTCCCCTTGTTGAAGAACCATCCCTTCCTGATGCCACCCAGGAGCCTGCTGACCCACCTGAAGTTGCCCCACTTATTTCCTTGCATGCCCTCACTGGATTCTCGGCCCCACAAATTCTCAAGCTCATTGGCTACATTAAGCATAGGAAGGTCATCATCCTCGTTGACAGTGGTAGCACCCACAAATTTGTTCATCATCGCATTGCCCAGGAAACCAATTGTTATATTTGTGTTATCAATAATTTTCAAATCATGATAGCCAATGGTGGGTCCATGAAATGTGGTGGCCATTGTAAAAATGTACGTCTTCAAATTGGACATTACCAACTTAAATCTCATATGTTTTCCATTGACATGGGAGGTTGTGACATTGTGCTAGGTGTTGAATGGTTACACACTTTGGGTCCCATTCTTATGGATTTTAAGGAATTAACCATGCAATTCCAAGAGGAAGGAAAAAGGTATAAATTCCAAGGTCTCACAAATGGTTCTCCTAAGATAATTAGTTCCCATCATATGGAAAATATCCTCAAGAAAGGCCACTACGGTATCATTTCTCAACTCCATTCTATTCAAGCCATTGAGACACCCTCTGTGCATCCTGACCTCCAAGCTATCCTTTCCACACATCAAGATGTTTTTTCCAACCCTCAGGGACTTCCTCCTTCTTGTGGTGTTCATGATCATTCCATTCCCCTTATTCCTGGCACTCTTCCTCCCAATGTTCTCCCTTATCATCACCCCTTTACCCAAAAGAATGAAATTGATAAAATAGTGCAGGAATTTCTCCAAGCGGGTGTTATCCGCCCCAGTACCATCCCTTATTCTTCCCCTATGGTCATGGTACTTAAGAAAGAAGGTGTTTTGTGCATGTGTCCTGACTTTCGTTCCCTCAATAAGCTCACCATCAAGGACAAGTTCCCCATTCCTTTCATTTATGATCTCTTGGATGAGCTGAGTGGTGCTCAATAATTCACTAAACTTGATCTACGTTCTAGCTGCCACCAGATACGTATGAAAGAATATGACATACCCAAGACTTCCTTTTGAACTCACGATGGTCACTATGAATTTTTGGTCATGCCCTTTGGCCTGTGTAGTTCCCCCTCCACCTTCCAAAGCCTCATGAATCATGTATTTCATCCTTTTCTCCGTCATTTTTTCTTAGTTTTCTTTGATGATATTCTCATCTATAGTAAAACTTGGCAATCTCATCTTTCCCATGTGGATCAAATTCTCCATCTACTCTCGTAGCACCAAATTTTCCTCAAATACTCTAAATGTTCCTTTGGAGCCTCATAAGTAGAGTACTTGGGTCATATTCTTCGAAAGGCTGGTGTTCAGGTGGATCCTAAAAAGATTGAAGCAATGCAGGATTGGACTCACCCTAAGACTATCAAAAGCTTGCGTGATTTTTTGGGTTTAACCGACTATTATCGAAAGTTTGTTCGGAATTATGGGAATATTGTGGCCCCTCTCACTACTCTCCTTAAAAATAATTCTTTCACTTGGACTCTCGTAGCAGATCGAGATTTTCAAGATTTGAAGGCAGCTATGTGTACAACTCTGGTCTTGGCCCTTTCTAATTTCACAAAAACCTTTGTCCTCGAATCCCCAGAGCAACAAAAATGGGTAACTAATCTCTTTGGTTATGATTATGAGATCATTTACAATAAAGGAAAATAAAATGTGGTTTATGATGCTCTTTCTCGAAAATATGAAGATGAAGGGTCCCTTTTTCCCCTCTCCTTCATTGTACCAGATTGGCTCCAAGTTGTGCACCAATAATGGCTACATGATCCTAAAATATTGTAGATGATCCAACAATTGAAAGCCAACTCTCCAGCTTCCCCAGGGTACTCTTGGCACAATGATGAACTTCTCTACAAAGGTCGTTTGTATTTAAGTAAACAATCACAAATTAAATTCACAGTGCTTTCTGAGCTTCATGCTACTCCCATAGCTGGGCATTCAGGGTTTACCAAAACCTATGACTAGGTCAAACATTCTTTTTTTTCTAGGATGGTATGAAAAAGGATGTTCACACTTTTGGGGCAGAATGTGATGTTTGTCAATGCAAAAAAGGAGAAACCATAAAACTTCCTGGCACACTCCAACTGCTTCCGATTCCACCCTCTATTTGGAGGGACATCTCTATGGATTTTATTGTGGGATTACCTAAATCAGGAAATAAGTCCATCATCATGGTGGCGTGGATCGTCTTTCCAGGTATGCCCATTTTTTTTCTCTTCAACACCCATTTATCGCATGAACTGTGGCTCAATGTTTCATGGATCATATCTTCAAGATTCATGGCATACCTCATTCTATTGTTTGTAATCGAGATCCAACTTTCACCAACAATTTTTGGTAAGAACTGTTCAGACTCTAGGGCACCCAATTGCATCTCAACACTACATATCATCCCCAGAATGATGGTCAAACTAAAGTCGTCAATAAGTGTTTGGAGAATTATTTGAGGTGTTTTTCCTCTGAAAGGAAACATCAATGGGATCAATGGTTACCATTAGTTGAATGGTGGTACAACACTTCTTACCATACAACTACTCGCATGACTCCTTTTGAAGCAGTATATGGCCAAAAGACACCTTCAGTTCTCTCCTACATGCCAGGTCTATCGAATGTCCAGGAGGTTGACCAAACACTTATAGTTCACGAGACTATTCTCCATACCCTCAAAGAGAATTTGGTCATGGATCATAATCGCATGAAGAAACAAGCCGATCAAGGTTGCTCAGAAAAACAATTTGTTGAAGGAGACCAGGTTTTTCTTCAGCTGCAACCTTATAAGCAAACTTCACTGAAGGCCAAACATTGTCAGAATCTGGCACCCAAATTTTATGGTCCTTATACATTTTTCAAGCATGTTGGATAGGTGGCCTATCAGTTAGCTTTACCCAATCATTCTAAGCTTCATCCTCTTTTTCATGTCTCTTGCTTAAAGAAGGTGATTGGAACTAAGTTCCAAACTCAAACCAACCTTCCCGAGTTGGATGAAGAAAGATCCATATGGTTGCATCCAAAAGAATATTTGGGCCAATGAGAGAATCATATTCATCAGCGTACCACCAAGGAAGTGTTAGTTCAGTGGAAAGATACAACTCCAACAGATGCCACCTGGGAGCCCGCTAAAATTTTGCATCAATTTCCTCATCTCAAGCCTTGAGGAAAATGATGATTCTAAGGGGGATGGAATGTTAGGGACCTAACCTAACTAACCCCTCAAGTGGGTAGAATAATATATTTCCATGTAATAAAGGTCAATATTAATAAAGCCTAGCAATAAGGAGGAATGAGTCAAATGTAAGAAGACCTAATAGAATCTTTCGCTTGTAGAAGGATCTTCCTCTAAATTGTTCTTTTGGATAGATAGATTTAGTATAAATAGGAATAGAGGGTATGAGAAGTATTGTCTTGGATATTATTGTAATGGAGCTCTGCTCTGTTGGAGGTTTCCCCCTCGAAGAGGCAAGTGAACATTTCTCTCAGTAATCAAAGTGCTCTTTCTGGTGTTATTCTAGTATTATTGTGGTATTGTTCTAGTTATATCATTGTTTTTATGCAGTTTCTAGCTAATTCTACTCTTCATACTGATTTATATTTGGAATACTACACCATATCATGTCAATCTCATGCAACAATCTTTTGTTTCCCCTTATCTTAGAACTTCTTTGGTCGTAAATCTGGATGCAACTTCCAACACTACGCCTCCTCATGTCCCTTTCTATTGCAGTGAGAACATGTAGGATTCTCTTTCGCTTTCTTTATTGCAGTTTATTTCTTACTCTTCCATTTTCCTTTTGATTTCTTCTCAAACTTGTATGGCTTCTTATCCTCAATCACGTTCTTTCCCTTGCTAGCTTCTAGATGAGTATATTTTACTGACACTTCATAAATATTAGTAGGGCTAAACATCAATATGGCGTGTAGAAGATATGAATGCATACCACCAATATATTTCAGAAGCGTTTCTCAAGTATATAATGGAGTTCGCAAAGATAATTATTTTTTCTTAAATTACTATGTATATACTTGAACATTTTTCCCTTTTCCTTGCCTTAGATGTTTCCATTCCATAATTGCAGTTTGTACATAAGTTGATGGATAAAATTGTTTTCTTATTGCAGTAATAAATTCATCCCAAGAAGAAATTACTTTACCCCATTGAACGAGATCAACTTGAGTCTTACTCTCCCACCATATCAAGGTTGTGTTTCCTAGATGAAGAGTAGCTAGTTGTATCTTTGTAGTTTCATCAACAATCTTTTGTACCTTGCAATATACCTCAATCTGCTTGATCCAATTGTCCAACTTTTGTGCATTCAATTCTACATCATAAGTTGGCAATTCAAACTTTACATCTAATTTCAATAAAGGAAAATTATGAGTATGGGAGAAAGAATACTTCTTAGAGAGATTCTTCTTATGTGAAGAGTGTTTACTTGCACCATAAGAAGATGATGACGAGGATGATAGTGAAGAGGGTTCTGAAGGTCCACCACCTTCACCTCCTCCTTCATATTTTACCGAAGATTCTTCATCCCAAATCTTATGGACTCTTTGATATAAATCATCTATTATTTCCCTCATTGAGAGAAGTGTAGCCATAACATACTCAGGCCTCATGGGAGGATCTTCTCCTTCCTTTCCTTCAAAAACCATGTCTCTCTTACAAAATATCATTTGAATCTTTGAATCATAACTCACAAGCTTTCCTTTACCAAGCTTAAATTTGGACCTTGTAAGCATTCACTTGCAAACAATTGTCAAAAACCAACTCTGATACCAACTTGATCTGAAAATCATTAGACGTTAATTTGTTTCTTAATTACACATAAACATCCAACTTGATTTAAAATATAAATGATCATTTTGACTATTTACAAATAATATGAATTCACTTATCTATCCAAATCCACTTCAATGATAAATAACTTGAAAAATAACTGAGCGAAATAGAACAACAATAATAAAACACATACACAAATTTGTTAATGGAGTTCACCCAACTTGTGATTTGGGTCCGCTTCCAATTGAGACCACTTTATTAATGCTCAAATGCTTGTGTTTTTACAATGACCTTTTTACTTATTTCTCAAACTCAAAAACATAGTGCACCATTGAATTCCTCTCGAAATTCTAAGAAAAATGAGTATAAACACCTTATACTTTCATCAAGGAAGCCTTTGGCATGCATTACAATGCTAAGCTCAAAGTCTAGATACCCTTACAGCATGAACTTCGATGCACATATGCATAGATTGGGAACACATTATTAAATATGTACTATGTATTTTGTCTCAGTCTAGGTGCTAGATTAAATAGGGTGCAACCCCTAACCACTACCCGTAATTGTAGGAAAACTTTAATTATTGGTTCGTTGGAATTCCTTAACAAAGGGCGCATTGGGTGCATTGGTTAAAACCGTGGAGTATGTGGGAGGAGGTCACAGGTTCGATCCCACTGACCTCTCCCCCATTTTTGTGCTTTGTTACATTTTTTATATGCTATGTATAGGATATAGTTTATTCCTCCACGGATTTTTTGTTTAACATTCAATACATATGACAATAGGATCGAGGGATATGCCCTGAGTCCTATTTTCCCGCCATTTAAAAATTTAACCAACCTTAAATATAAGCCTAACCATAAATGGTTAAGTCACATGTTGTGGGTGTAATGGTAAGATGTTTGTATGTTGGATGAGAGACCCGGGTTCGATCCTACGGGATTTAAAACAATTTTATTCAACCTTAGCCATATTAGGCCAATGGGAGACTGCCATGTGGTGGTCTATTATTGGTCCACCTGTGCCACGTGCTGAAATATGATTGGTCCACCTAGACTCTATGATTGATCTGTCACCTTTCCAACTCTCCTGTATGGACATGAACAAATGTGCCAAAGCTCACCCTTCCAGTGGTGCCACATGGTGTCCCCTTTGAATTTTTTTGACATGTTTGACCAAAACTTTGAAGGGCCATAACTTTTTCATACGAACTTTGTTTGAGGCGTTGTTTACATCATTGGAAAGATCTTACCAATATCTACGTAATGAAGTTGTTTTTTAGAGTATTTGAGATGATCGAATTTTGAGCATTTATGGATCCTCCTAGATCTCTTTGAGAATCCTGGATCCTCTTATATCCTCTTGGATCACAACCCCTCCAAGATATGACCAGAAATCATCATGAGAGTATTGTAATGGGTCATCCCTATATGGTTGGAATAAATCTGTGAACATATCGTCTTCATGTTTCCGCACACCTAAATCATTAGCAATCACACATGGTTGTTCTAAAGGAAACAATTTTATATTCTTTATTTGAAAATGACCTTCAATGTCATAAATGGGATCTCCATTAAATTCATAACATATCATATCCCATTTACGTCTCCCAACATGTATGAAATCATAAATATTCTCAATCACATCATCACCCGTATCATAACATGAAGGGTCTAATGCATCCAAGGGTTCCTCTAGCACCTCTTCACTTTCCAAGTCATGAAATGAAGCAACATCAAAAACTTGGAAAGGAGTGTAGCTTACCACATTATCTTCTTCATTTGCAATAGGAGTGAAAGCTTGGATGAATTTATCAAATAGAGGAGAAAATACTAACATCTCATCTTCATGAAGGGACTCTTTGTGGATTAGGTCTTCAACATGGTGTGGTTCATCAAAGTGTTCTTCTTCATCATATTCATAAGGCAAATAATGTTATAATTCATGTATTTGGTGATCTTCCTCATGATTCACCCTTTCGAGTTCTCATTCTTTAATAAAATATTTGTTGTCTTTAATGGAATCATGAGGTTATTCTTTCGCCTCTTTGAGCGGTTGAAAACCATTGTCATAAATCGCTTCCTTGGGTTCTTTCCTTGGAGATGTGTGATATTCAAAATTCTCATCCAAGGCATGCTCAATATATGGAGGGTCTTCGTCAATAAATTCTTCATGTGGATGAACATTTCCAAGAGATTATTCCTCTTGGGCATGGTGCACTTCCCTAAGGTCTCTTATACTAATATCTAAGAAGAAACCTTCCATTTTAAGGGAGCTATTGAAGAATGTATTCATATGTCTAGCATTGTGGTTTCAAAAACTCAATAAACCTACTGATGATATATACAAGAGAGGATATACTTGTTGGTTTGCAACAACTCTTGATCCAGCCTTGTATTCCAAATGTCAAGGAAAGTATAATTTTTTTTACTTGTACATCCTCATCTCTTTCTTTTACCTTGTGTATGTACTTCAATAACTCTACAATGTGAGTAATGCACAAGCCTTTGAATTTTGGAGAGTTATCCAACCATATCATATCAAAATCATTTGGGTATCCCCAAAATATTTCAAAATCAATAGAAGGATACATTTTATCCCAGGGTGCCATAATTCCATCACTTGAGAATATGCAATATCATGAAGTTGAGAGTAGGATGACACCTCGAGATATATTAGTGGAGTCTCTAGATGATATCCCCTGGATCATCAAAGGTAAGAGATGGATTCTACCCTTGGTGTATTCGCCAAGTAAACTTTGAGGTAAGGGCTTCATGAATAATTTTACTAGAAAATGTCATTGAAAGAATGACTCGATCCTCCCTGGAAATGACTCCAAAATGTTATCACAGGATTTGTACTTGTGAAAATACCTCCAAAAGATCCCCAAATGTTGTGTAACTATGGAATAATATACCACTGTTACCTAATTATATGCTTCCCTCATTTTAATGATGGAAGAAGTCCACCACAAGGGAGGCTTCCCTGGTGACCTCAAGGGATAAAATAACAAGATTATCCAATCCTATAGCCCCCTATCTTGGCCAATTTTTAGTTAGGTCTAGGTCTAGGAGAGGGATAATAGATAACAAGATAATTGTTGTACATGCATGATACAATAAACAAATTGGATCATATATAGACAATTATCAAGTTATAGAGTGCAAAACTAGCCCTTTAGACACTAGACGAGATATAAATGATGTGGTTGTTGCAAATTACAATAGTAAAATAGTCTTATAATAACAATAACTATTTTGAAAAAAAAAAGATAAAGTTCTTAGAAATGTAGCAATTTAGCATGAAAAGTAAGAATTCATCAAACATGAAATTATACAATTGCTAAAAGTAATTTCTGAACAAGTTAAGCCACTTATATATGAGTGTATGCAATAGTTTAATGTAGTTTTTCAGTGGCTATAGAAAAATGTTATAACAATAACAAGAAATAGTGGATTTTTTATAGGGTTAGGGTTAGAAATGTTAATTAAATGTTTGAGAGAGTGAGAAAAATGGTTTTAATAGCTACTTCAACCATAAGAAGACCTTTAGATTAATGTCATTGTCCTCTAGGGGTTTATGGAGTTTCAAATGCATGAACTTGAAGATTGATCTAAAAGAAACAAAAGATGCAAGGTATAAACCCTAATGTGAAAACACACTTGGGCCTTAGGTTTTATACTTCAAGGAAGAAGGTACCTATGGTGAAAAAAATATTGGGCCCTAGATGTCGTTTTTCCCTTATCCTAGCTTCACTTAGGTCAAAGATCAAAGTCTAGGGTTAAAACCATAAAGTGCAATCACTTTTGGGCCTTAGGATTTTAACCCTAGACAGGATGCTTCACAAACTTGGACAAGAAAGAATTTACGAGGAAGAGAAACATTTATGCCTTCCTCTTATGGTTTTAACAAAATAAGAATACTTGCAACAAGATAGCAATTTAACCCTCAACATCAATAAGAAACATAGAATTGCATAAAAATACTTACTTCTTCCAAGTAGCATGAAAACCAAAACCCTAATTGCATAAATTTATCATCTAAAAGTGCAACACACCCACAAAGAACCTCCTCCAATACTAGAACATGAGAGAAAAAGAAACAAAGAGGTTAAAAGAGTGAAACTTTTATAAGTGTTACCCTACTAATAAGTGAGGAAAAGTGACGATGAATGAAATATCCAAGAGATAACCTCTTTATATGAGGTAAAACTAGAACAATTGTCCACAAATAAAGTGTATTTACAATAATAAGTGGGTCCAACCCCTCAAGTAACCTCTATGAATGCTAAAAATGAAAATAAACCAATATAAATGCCACACATGTGGTGACGTTAAGCCTCCCAGGGCTAGAGGAGGGCCTCCCAAGGTCATGTGGCATCATATCAAAGTGTAATAATGGAAATGGTGTGTCTCCTCATCCATGGTCATGCAAAATCATCAATGTTTCCCTAAGTAACAATCAAAACCTATATCCATCAAACCCTAGAAGGTGACATCATCATCAACTGGAGGCCAATTTTGTTGGAAGATTGGTTGTTGTCATTGATGTCAACCCTAGCCATTGGCTCTTGGACCCCACAATTGATAGAAGTAGATAGAAATGAAGGAAATTACACATGCAGATAAAACACCCATGGATGGATAGTATAATTCATGTTGCTTCCAGTGGTATGTGGCACGTCACGTGGATCCTCACAATTGAGGAGAAATGAATTTTTGAAGATGACAATGTGAATTGAATCAAAAATTACATGTCGGCCTTAATGTTAAAAGGAAGTGACATAAAGGTATAAATACATCTCATTATACATTCATTTTTAAAAATACAC
>ML818850.1:112334-142431 GCA_009831015.1 Picea engelmannii
ATTCCCCTATATTTCAAGTTTCTATATGTGGAGAAGGGCTTGAGTAAGGTCTTAGTGGTATCCAAGTGTTTCCAAGAAGTATTATACCTTGTAAATGTTGTTTGTACCTACCCGAGACATAAGGAAAACAACAATACAAGCCCAAGTATATGATGGAAAAACAAGTTAATCTTGTTTTACCTAATTTCAGTAGTTAGTAATAGTATATATCAGCAATGAAATGGAACAATTAGCTTCTAAAACAAGTGCTAGAAATCAAGTAAATGATGCAAGAGATAAATCAGTAAAACACTAGTGAAACTCAAGATTAAAGGAGAAATATACTAGCAAAAAAGGTAAGGTTGTAGTAAACACTTTCTACAGAGACAATAATCAGTCTTGTGTCTGTAAAAAATAATTTATTACAGAAATATAATCAACCATTAAAACTTTCCAAAAATCTACCAAAAGATACGCTATGATCACTAGAATATGTGGGAAAAATCTTAGCAAATTTCAGTGGTTGAATTGAAAGTTATTGGAGAAAGTTTGATTAGGGTTTTTGCAGCCCTAATGGATGAATATGAAAGTTTATTACATTAGAAAGAAATATCCCTTTATAGGGTATTCCCTAGTGGCTAAGAGGTTCTCTATGCACAAGGAACAAAACCCAAATTGCAGAAAATTGAAATGACAAAAATTTACGTTTCCCAATGCACTATTTTATTTCTCCAATGCAAAATATTTAGATTAGTGCCTTTAAAATTGGGTAAATGGAGTCTTATAATCAATAGTTAGATCAAAAAATACCCTAGGGGTGTAATCCATTTTACTTACTAGGGCATGCCAATCAAAC
The DNA here is from genome assembly GCA_009831015.1 of Picea engelmannii. Taxonomy (NCBI): domain Eukaryota; kingdom Viridiplantae; phylum Streptophyta; class Pinopsida; order Pinales; family Pinaceae; genus Picea; species Picea engelmannii. The sequence continues at coordinate 113,170 of ML818850.1, forward strand.
TTAGGGTAAATCTAAGAGGGTATACACACTTGTATTCCTCCTAACAACCCTTGCAAAATAACTTGTAAATTTTAGCAAATTAAATGAAGCTTAATGGAGGGTGTATCCAACATACTCCTCTTAGGGTTTCAAACAACCATAACAAAGAAATAGCAAAAAATACAATGCATATTTTTCCTTACCATTTCCAAGAGAGAGGGAGATCAAACCCTAGTTTCACCAAGCAAATTCAGAATTCAAGATCAAGAGAAAAATCACCCAAGAGGTGTGCATCACTCCTCCTCATAAATTCACCAAAATATCACATGATAATACATTTTCATAAGAGAGAAACACCATAATTCTCAAAAATAGCGAAAATTCCAGCCAAGTACTTCTCACAATGGGAGAGTTATGTTATGAAATGAGATTCACATGATCTCTATTTATACTAAAACTCTAAAACATATTTTGTCCACATTCAAAAGGTAAAACATAATAAAATGGGTCAAAAACCCTTAGCTTACCCCTTAAACCAAATAATAATATTTAATTTTTAATTTTGCCAGACAGAAACCCTAAAACAAGATGATGTCACCCCTTTAGGGGACGTTATGACACCTTTATAAGTCATTGGAGAAGAAAGTGGAGGTCGTTGGGGATCCTAGAGCCTCATATTCATGTACTAAGGTCAATCCATGTCTCCTCTGGTCAAATCGTGCCAAGTTTCAATGCATAACATCTACATCAAAACCAAACCCCCTGAAGCATGACGTCAAGCCTCCAAAAGTGACATTTTTCCTCTCCTAGGAAAGTTGTTTGGGTAATAGGGGCTAGGTAAGGTCATCCATGATGTATTCTATGCCTCTAAAGGCAAGTCATTATGATATGGCATGTGGTCCCTTGGAATCCAACCTGTGGGATGAAATCCCCATGGAAGCCCAAGCTAAGCTTATTCCTCCAAAATTTTCCCTCAACAAGGTCCTACAAAAAAAATAGGCACACCCTCCAAGGATCTCAAGTCAAAATATCATGGAAAGTGAAAACCACATCTAATAAAAAAGGCACCTAAACATGTGCATCAAACTACCTAATCAAATTAAAAAATTTCTTCAAGACCCTATACAATTGACCAAGTTTAGATATGGGAGGGGTGTCATAAAAGTCCTATCGGGTAGACCAAAACCCTCAAGTAGGGGATGCTCCCAAGGATTCCTCTTCAAGTTCATGTAATGGATGAAGAGGTGGATAGGTGTTTAGAATTCATAGGTAAATGAGTTTCATGACATATAAGGGATCGTATTATCTCATTTATGGGTGCCTTTGTAGGGGTTGTGATGCACCTTCTTCCTCAATGCAACCTTTTTCCAAGCCCATTTATTATCTTTTATTATTTTAGTATGTTTCTAGGTTGAATCCAAGGTGGGAATTCTACCTAAGCATGAAAATTTGTTCCCACCTTGAATCTACCCTGGTCACATCATGCTTCCCCAAGTTGGAAACTTGTGTGGGGATTCTACCTAAGAAATAAAAATAGTGCCCACACATGCTCCTACCTGGTTGGTATTTTTTTATTAGTCATTCTTTTACGGGTCCCATTAGTTTTTTATGAGAGACATTTCATTGTCCTTGGTATCCATAGTCAAGCATCTAGAAGGTTAATATTTTAGGCTCTTATCTTTTGTCAGCAACCATCCCCCTGGGCCTTCAACCCCTTCTTCCCATGAAATGAGGTACATTCCCTTCTTGGGTCACTAAAGTCAAAGGTCCTAGAAGATGGAAATATCATGGGAATGAAATGAGAGGAAAGTGATAAGCATGGTCGAGAATGGTATGATTACCCCTCAAGGGACCCCCAGTTGCACCTCTTCCCCAAAATTTGGCCACTTACTAGGAAATCGATGACACTCACCTAGGTAAAATAGGGTCAAAATCATAATGTCCAATCAGGAATTCTATAATAAAAAAACAACTTCAATACAACATGCTTAATTTCCTCAAATATTAGGGTGATTACCTCCCACAATACTTGACTTGTACCACATGGAGTAAGACCCATGTGCCTTGCAGAAGCTAGCTGGTGTGGTGGATGCACTGATGATGGATCAAAGCTATGGTGATAGAGCGGGCTTCCATATGTGCAAGTGGACACTGCTAGTCATGTGGTCTCTCGGCAGTCCATATCTGCAACTTGAGGGCCTTGAGACATCATCTCCTTATTTATCCCACAAAATGGGGATAAAAATGCACGCACCATTATTTGAGACCTATCCCATTGGATTCCTCTCTTCAACCTGATTACAGTGGTACCTATCATTTTTAATCCTTTTTTTTTTCCTATGGACTCGACCCCTTCTCAGAACCCTTATTTGGCACCTATCCCATTGAATTCCTCTATTTTTATTGATCATCATGGTACCATTCACCAGTAATCCATTTCCCGTGTGGACCCACTCACCCCATTTCCCCTCCCAATGGTCCACACCATCAACAAAGACTGGGAACAATTCCTCATTACCCTGGACAAAGTTAATCAACAAACAAAGAATAATATCTCTACCCTTTCAATACTGCTAGCATCAATTCTTGGCTTGTCCCACCACAATCACTTCCTGCATCAGTAAACCACTTGACAACCATGTGTCACCAATCCTAATAAGTAGTGAACAACTTGGCAACATTGTTTAAGCAAGATCCTGTGATCCCTTCTCTTCTGCACCACCTTATAACCCCAAAGGCACTAAATCCTCATATTCCACATCCTTTCCTTCCAATCACTTTCAGTGGGACTTGTGTCTTCTTAGAGTGGAGGTCAAAACATTTTATGGCTTAGATCCCACAATCTGGGTCACTCAAATGGAACACTATTTCTCTTTGCATGACATTACTGATGAGTTGGCCAAAATTTTGTATGGTGTTCTCCATTGATACCCTGAATGATGGAAATTGTGGCAATGGAGAAAACATTTCTACCAAGGGTATGTTTTTTGGACACAATTTATTACATATATTTATGAATGCTTTGAAACACACACCCACCATTTAGGTCATTTGACCAATTTGAAACAATTTGGCACAGTGGAAGAATTTATAGCTGCCTTTGAGCACTTGGATTTTCACATGAAGGGAATGTTAGATGCTTTTTTTCAGGAATGATTTATCAGTGGCCTCAAGGATGATATTTTTTCCCATGTCCTAATGTATCTCCCTCAAAATTGGGTGGAAGCTAGTAAAATAGCTAAGGAAGCACAACAGGTTGACACTTCTCAAACTAGAAAAAATCTCCTTTATTCCCTGCCCTAAACCCTCCACTCCCGCCCATCCTCCTTCTCCACTCAATATCCAAAAATTGACTTGGGAATAAATGGATGAATGTGAACTCAAAGGGACTTTTCTATAATTGTGATAAAAAATATTTTTTGGGGCACACATGTTAGAAATAGAATCTTTTTATGGCCATTTATGAGGATATTTCTGAAGAATACGTAGATGCACCCCCCGTGACAGATTTCCCCGAGCCAAATGATCTTACTCTTCCCTCTTACCCCCTAGAAGTCGAAGCAATCATTTCACTGAATGCCCTCACTAGATTCTCTGATTCCTAAACCCTCAAGCTAATTGGCTACATTAAGCATTGGAAGGTCATCATCCTAAGTGACAATCACAACACTCATAATTTTATTCATCGTCGCATTTCCCAAGAAACCAATTGCTATATTCATGCAGTCAACAAATTTCAAATCATGATTTCCTATGGAGATTCCATGAAATGTTAGGGGCATTGTGCAAATTTACGTCTCCAAATTGGTCAGTACAACCTGAAATCTCATATGTTTTCTATAGACATGAGTGGTTATGAAATTGTTCTTGGTGCAAAATTGTTATGCACTCTTGGCCCCATCCTCATGGATTTTAAGGAATTAACCATGTAATTCCAACAGGCGGTCCAACAATATAAGTTCCAAGGCATCACAATAGGCTCCCTTGATATCATCAGTTCCCATCGAGTGGAAAAGATCCTAAAAAAAATGTCATTTGGGCATTATTTCCCAAGTCCATTCTATTCAAGCAATTGAGACACCCTCTGTGCATCTTGACCTCCAATCTATCATCTCTAAACACCAAGCTATATTTTCCACTCCCCATGGAATTCCTCCTTTCCATGGTGTTCATGATCATTCCATTCCTCTCGTCCCAGGAAGTCTTCCTCCCAATTTTGATCCTTATTGTCAACCATTTTCCCAGAAGAATGAAATTAAGAAATTTTTTCAAGAATTGCTCAAAGCAGGTGTTATCTGTCCTAGTAACAACCCCTATTCTTCTCTTATGGTCATGATACTCAATAAAGAAGGCACTTGGTGCATGTGTGTAGACTTTCACACCCTCAACAAACTCACCATCAAATAAAAATATCCCATTCATGTCATTGATGATATCTTGGATGAATCGAGTGGTGATCAATACTTTACTAAAATTGATCTCCATTATGGCTACCACCATATATGTATGAAAGAGGAATACATTCCTAAGAATGCATTTCAAACTCATGAGGATCACTATGATTTCTTGGTAATGCCCTTTGGCCTATGTAATGGTCCCTTTACTTTCCAAAGTCTCATGAATCATTTCTTCCGTCCTTTTCTCCATCATTTTGTCTTAGTTTTATTTGATGATATTCTCATTTGTAGTAAAACTTGGACTGCCCATGTCACCCATGTCTATCAAGTTCTCCATCTACTCTCTCAGCACCAAATTTTCCTCAAACAATATAAATGTGCCTTTGGAGCCTCAAAGTTGGAGTACTTGGGTCATATTGTTGGTAAGGATGGTGTATGGGTGGATCCTAAGAAAATTGAAGCTAAGCAGGGTTGGCATCACCCTAAAAATATAAATATCTTGTGTGATTCACTAGGTTTAACATGATATTATCACAATTTTTTTCATAATTATGGAAAAATTATAGCACCTCTCACTCCCCTCCTTAAAAAGAATGCTTTCACTTGGAATCTAGCAGTTGATCAATCCTTCCACACCTTGAAAGAGGCTATGTGCACGAATCCTTTCTTGTCCCTTCCTGACTTCTCAAAGATTTTTGTCCTGGAATGTGATGCTTCAGGGAAACAAATTGGGGCAGTCCTCATGCAAGATGGCATGCATTTGGCCTTCACTAGCAAACAAATTTTGGAGAGACATTTGGGCCAATACATTTATGAAAAGGAAATGTTGGATATTCTGCATGTCGTGGATCTCTGGCGTCCTTATCTATTGGGGAAACACTTCTAAATTAAAATTGATCATCATAGCCTCATGTATTTTCTGGAACACCGAATTTCATCTCCAAAGAATAAAAAAAGGGTGACCAAGCTATTTGGATATGATTATGAGATCATTTACAAGAAGGGTAAATAAAATGTGGTTGTTTATGCTCTTTTTGAGAAGTATGAAGAAGAAGGGTCCCTCTTTTCCCTCTCCTTGATTGTTCCAGATTGGCTCCAAGATGTTTTCTAGGAATTTCTACAAGACACCAAACTTTCTCACCCAATCCAACAATTACAACACTATTCTCCAGCTTCTCCAGGGTACTCCTGGAACAATGAAGAAATTTGCTACAAGGGTCGTCTGTATTTAAGAAAATATTCACAACTTAAATCCATGGTGCTTTATGAGATTAATGTTTCACCCAAAGTTGGGTATTCAGGGTTTACCAAAACCTATGAAAGGGTCAAACATTCTTTTTTCTAGGATGGTACGAAACATGATGTCTGCACATTTGTGGTTGAAATTTATCTCTGTCAACGCAACAAGGGAGAAACATTCAAAGCCCCAAGAACACTACAATCACTTCCAATTCCCCTGCTATTTGGAGGTATATTTCTATGGATTTCATTTTTGGACTACCTAAATCGAGAAATAAGTTAGTCATCATGGTAGTACTCGATCATCTTTCCAAATATGCTCATTTATGTGCTCTTCAACACCCATTCACAACCTCCAAAGTGGCTCCAATTTTCATGGATAATATCTTGAAACTTCATGGCATGCCTCATTCTATTGTGTTTGATAGAGACCCAAATTTCACCAGTAATTTTTGGCAATAATTGTTCAGGCTCCAGGGAACCCAATTGCATCTCAGCACCGCCTATCATCTCCAAACTAATGGCCAAACTGAATTTTTCAACAAGTGTTTGGAAACATACTTGTGGTGTTTTTCATCCGACGGAAAAAATTAGTGGGCTCGTGTTACCCATGATTTTGGTCATCGTGATGATGTATTGATGATGGTGTACTCAGGCTCTTCATAAGAATTTTCTCCTGAGAAAAGTTACTTTCATCTCTTCCCAGAAAACTCATTTTTGAAGAGGGTTCACAGGCTTCTTATATATTTGGGTGCGATAATGTTCTAGAGAGTAAGTTTGTTCCACTTGCGGTGTCGTGATGACTGGGACTTCACTCTGTCGAGGAGACCCTCCAGGTGTGCTTGTGGGCAAGGGTCGAGAACCTTCCAGATGCTCTGGAGATAAACCCTGCATTCTACATGAACGACGTGGAGGAGCTATTGTAAACGAGTGACAAAATTTGCGAAGAAAATCCTATGGTCAACTTCGAGAAACAAACAACAAGCGCTAGTAAACAAAATCTAGGAAGCAACACCAAAAAAACAAGACCTTCTAATTTCGAAGCCACTAGTTGGTGATGAAATCGAACGTCGCAACAACGAGACGAGAAGGGGTTGGGCTAGGGAAGAAAAGCTACACTGATGACCCGCTTAACGGACTTACACCCTGGTGCAATCTCCCACACATAATCGTGGGTATACCCTCCAAGGAGCCCGAGTGAGTTTGGTCAACGTCAATTCTAGGTATCGTGAAGACTTTCCCCTCCACAGTCACCTCGGGTAAGAACCTAGAAATATAGGCCACTAAGGTCACCACCAACAATAATAAAGCCTGAGGGAATAGTCGACAGTCCGATCCATATGCAAGGGCAGGGTATCTAGCCCGAAATCAACTCAAAAGGCTTTCACTCATCATTGTGGGTATACCTCCGAGTGATCCCCGTAATACGTGCAATATCTACACTGATATCAACAAAGCAGGGTGAGTAACTCTGTCAATATCAATGTGACTTTGTGCTTGACCCTTTTGTGAGAAGGGCTTCCCAAGACAAGATGTTGCAAATGGAATTTAACACTCCCTAACACAAGATGCTATTTTATGTTTTGTGCTTTTGGAGAGTGTATCTCTCTTCCTACTCCAAAGCGCTAGCCTAGCTAAATGTTGGTGTAATATAGCCCTAGAAAAGAGTTACTAGATAAATTTTATGATTGTGTAGTGTTATTAAGAGCCTCTGTTTACTCAAAGGAAATGAAGGTGAAACTTATGTTGTATGACTCTGACCCAACAATGCAAGGATGAGAATGAAATGTATTGTTTTTCATTCAATGAATCCTATGTATGGGATGGAAAGAGAAATTTTTCCAGATCAACCTTGAACTACAATGCAAGATTTCCTTTAAAATGCAAATGCAACAAATCACACTACAACAACAATTCTCTATTGTGTCTTTTTCAATAACTTCAACAAGTGATTTTCAATGTTTTTCGAAAACGAAAATGATTTTTTGAAAGAAAAACTTTTGTTCACTTTCCAAAAAGGACCCACACTATGATAGCGAGAGTACTGAAAATAAAAAAACCAATGAACAAGAAATGATAAAAAACCAATCCACTCTTTCAATGAAAACAAAAATAAAAAGAAAACCAATATAGTCTTTTAATCGCATAAGAAAATGATCTTTCAAACAATAAGAAAATGATAAAGACCAAGAAACTCAAATTTCAACTGATCACCGGTTCTTAACTAATCAAACACACTCAGATTCCAAAATCAGAGAGTATGGTTGTGCCAAGAAAATTCAAGAAATGAAAGTCAAGACAAAAATGACAAGAAGAGCCTTGAAATCCTAAGACTGTTCATGCACACAAATGAAGACAAGAAAAACATCAATCAATGGTCCAAGAAACTCATATGAGGCACCTAGACTGATCTGGATAGTTAAAGATACCAAAACTCAAATCCAAAATTTTGAAAAAATGAGTTTGCAGGCTGGCAATACTACACCGTGCGAGAATGAGTGATTCTCGCAGGTGGCCCTTGAGCAAGGTGCGAGAACCCCGCACTGAACCTAAAGGCAAGATGCGAACTCTATTGATTCTTGCAGGCTGCAGTGAAGTGCAGTGCAAGAATGTCTGAACTTAATCAAATTTTTGGAAAATGAAAGAAAATTTGAAAAGGCCTCTAGACCTAGAGGGTCTATCAGGATATCCTGAAGACTCAGAGATTGATAGGCAAGGAGAAAAGTAAAATCAGAGCAAATTGGCAACTCCACTAGGGAACATCCCATTTTCTTTGTGGTTTTTGGTGTTTTTCTGTGGCCATGTTAGAAGGTCTTGTTTGTTTGGTGTTGCTTCCTAGATTTTGTTTACTAGCGCTTGTTTTTTGTTTCTCGAATTTGACCATAGGATTTTCTTCGCAAAGTTTGTCACTCATTTACAATAGCTCCTCCACGTCGTTCACGTAGAATGCAGGGTTTATCTCCAGAGCATCTGGAAGGTTCTCAACCCTTTCCCACAAGCACACTTGGAGGCTCTCCTCAGCAGAGTGAAGTCCCAGTCGTCACCACACCACAAGTGGAATGAACTGACTCTCTAGAACATTCTCGCACCCAAATATATAAGCAGCCTATGAACCCTCTTCAAAAATGAGTTTTCTGGGAAGAGATGAAAGTAAATTTTCTCAGGAGAAAGTTCTTATGAAGAGCCTGAGTACACCATCATCAATACATCATCATGACGACCAAAATCATGGGTAACAGGGTGTAAGTCCATTAAGCAGGTCGTCAGCATAACTTTTTCACCCTAGCTCAGCCCCTTCTCGTCTCGTTGTTGCGACGTTGGATTTCATCACCAACTAGTGGCTTCGAACTTAGAAGGTCTTGTTTGTTTGCTGTTGCTTCCTAGATTTTGTTTACTAACGCTTGTTGTTTGTTTCTCGAAGTTGACCATAGGATTTTCTTTGCAAAGTTTTTCACTCATTTACAATAGCTCCTCCACGTCGTTCACGTAGAATGTAGGGTTTATCTCCAGAGCATCTGAAAGATTCTGAAACCTTGCCCACATGCACACCTGGAGGCTCTCCTCAGCAGAGTGAAGTCCCAGTCATCACCACACCGCAAGTGGAACAAACTGACTCTCTAGAACATTTTCGCATTACAAATACTTGAGAAGACTTTCGACTTCACCTTGATTCTGAAAGACGTTTTATGTGAGACAACTCTTCCGGAGACTTAATTGTTGTATATTCCAGATCTCCGTCTAAACTTGGGGACCAAGATCCTTTTTGGTCTACGGGCATTTTTCGATGGGACCTCTTTGGTCCAGGTTCACCTGTTATTTCCGAGATCAATCCACCTATGATTTCTGAAATCTCTGGTACAGAAACAATACCGGTGACTACCGCTTATCATTTTATCGTCCTTGCCGAAATGGCCCATCCCACAACTACTTCGAGTGTTCCAACCAGATTTATTGTGGTTAGTCTTGCTCCCATAAACACACTGCGAATGCCCAACGTCAATCTGACACTACCACCTGGATACCATGCGTTGAATGCTTCTATTCCTACTCCTGCGCAAATTCCATCTGGCTCTCCTAGTGGTCCTTCTTTTTCTGGGCACTTTCTTCCTGGTTTTGTTCCAACACTCCCTCAATTTCCTTTTGGAGGACCTTCTTCATCTTCTACTGGCAATCCTAATCCTAGTGGCACTATTCCATCTTTCACTCCAACTTATCAGTTTCCAGTTGGTGGACAATCTCATCAAGGTAGTATAACTCAACCTCCTCTCAGTTGGCAAATGCCAATTGGAATATTTCCTTCAATTGGCACACCACCTTCAATGGGAGGGGCCACCCCACCTTATGGGAAAAACATCCCTCTATCCTTGGCCCAGTATTGGAATCATTTGATACAAAATCCTCCTCAAACGTCTGGGGGGCATAAATTTCCAGTTGTGTCTGTAACACCCCCTAGTATGGGCCAACCATATCCAAGTTCGTTTAATCCCATTTGGGGGGAGAATACTCAAAATCAAGCCCCTGTTCCAGGGTATAATCCGATGAAATACTATCATGTCCAACCACCACCGAATATGCTTGGATCTTCACATTATATGCAGACTGCTTATGGTCCTACTGGTTTGCCGACAGGGATTCCTCCCCAAATCCACCAGTACCCGCAGGTGAATCGACAACTACCCTTTCTTGCCACTTTGGATCTTCTAGATTTGTCAAGGATTTTAAACGATCTTATTCGTCACTCTCCCCAATGGCCTGTTATACCAGCCAAGCTTCCATCAGACATTCCTAAATTCGACGGCAAAGTGGGAGAGGACCCAAAAAATCACGTTATGACTTTTCACCTATGGTGTTCATCCAACTCATTGATGGATGACTCTATTCATTTACATCTTTTTCAGCGAACCCTCATAGGTTCTACTGTGAAGTGGTATATCGAATTGCCCTGAGGTTTCTTCTCTGACTTCAACACCCTAGCTATGTATTTCCTTACGCATTACCAGTTATCGATCTGTTATGATACCGGGACCGAGATTTTGACTTCCTTCAAACAAACTAAAGGCACTCATATATCTGATCACATGCATGAGTGGTGAAGGAGACAGTGTCTCATTAAACTTGAGCTCCCCGATCAGTTACTGGCAGAATGGTTTACAAAATCATTTGTGAACGAAATCGGTAAGGACATTGCCATGGGTGGCATAGTCATAAAAGAGCAGGCTATAAGTCATGCTCAATATCTTGACCTCGTTTACTCACAAATGGGAACCCTTTACGATTTACTACCTGACTTACCTCGTCCTAATCCTTCCAACACTTCAACTACTCCAGCTGCCTCACATGCAGCTGACGGTGTGATTGGTACTGCCCAAGCCCAATCACATTCTGCTTCAAGCACAAACCCTAAATATGCTTCTTCTAATGTTCAAAATGCTCCATCTCCTGCCACTCCCACTGGAAAAACTTCTGAGGTAAATGTCGTCCAATCTACCCCAGTCGGTAAAAACAAATCTAAAAAGCAGAGAGGTAAGAATAAGGAGGGAAAAAATAATTCTCAAGCAGAGAAAACCAAAACTACCCCTGTTGATGATTGGGATAAGCGCAAACCATGATACCCTTGCCTTATCTCTGGTGATGATCGCAACACGAAGGATTGTCCACGACGTGACGAGGTCACTAAGTTCCTTCAAAGAGCTCCAAAACCACCTGCACCGGCTATTTTGTCCCAACCCTTCCTGTCTCAACAACAGGCTCAGTTGGTCATCCATGAACAACCCTGATCTTCTACCACCTCCTATGTTTTGATGTGTACTAGTGATTCTAAGAAGAACAACGTTACACTCACTACTCGAGCCAAAGATTATTCTAAATCTAAGGAGAAGATTGATGATTTACCCCCTTCCTTGGTACAACCCTCTCCTACGACTCCACCTGCTAATGGTCCTCTTCATCTCAGACGACTGAGCCTCGACATAGTTCTGTGACCCCCCCCAAAGGGTGTCGTTCAGAAATCGAATTTCAATCCTCATTCTCGTGCGGCCCAAAACTACAACATTGTTGAAGATCTGGCCCAAGCACCTTCTGCGATGTCAGCCCTTGAAGTCCTTCAAACTTGTCCTACACAACAGAAGGCACTGTTGAAAGATATCAGTGGAATTGACCCGGCAGACATGAATTTAATAATATTTGACTTGGAAGATCACATTCCAAGGTTACCCCCTCAACTTGCGTTCCACATACAAGTTGTTTTCTCTGACAAGAACATTTGTCGAACTGTTATCGTTGAGGGTGCCTCGACGTGTGTCATGTCTCTTGCTTGCTGGAAATCCATTGGCTCTCCTTCTTTGAATGAATCACAAAACACTCTTAAAGCCTTCAATGGCTCTGGTTTTAAGCCCTACGGTGTTCTTCCTTCATTGCCCATCACGTTAGAAGGAAAAATGGTCCAAGTTGAAATGGAAGTCTTCGACGCTCCCCTTGATTATAATCTTCTGCTTGGTCGTAGCTGGATCGATTGCATGTGCGCCATTGTATCAACCCTTTTCTGTGTGTTACGTTTCCCACACCAAGGTAAGGTTGTCACCGTCAATCAACTAGCCTTCTTCAATTCCGATACCCATACTGGAAACATACTGTTTATTGCTAAAACCCCACCAGGTTATGAGAATGTCGGTGTAGGCCTTCACAAGGATTCTTTGTTAATGGGTACTTTCCCCTTTCCACCGCCCGATGTTCCACGCCCGTCTGTTTCTTCCATCAACATGATATCCACCTTGCCTCATGAACTTCCTACATCTCATGACCCTTGGATAGTCCCTGACCCTGGAGATCATCTTCATTTCGGCGATGAAATGCCATTAAGTCCCGTTGAATCCGCCTATCAGGCCATTCAATCGACAACACCTTCTTCCCCTTCTCTTGATGAGTTGTCTCCCTATCCTTTTCGTGTTATTTTTCCCACTGACGAGATGATCATGTCCATCATGGAGGAAACCCCTTGGGACAATGGGCATCATCATTCCATCCTCTTTCTGGAGCAACATACTCTCAAGAAATACCAACGGATTTCGACTATGTCGACCGTTGTTGTCATCTCGACCATTCTTGAGTCTGCACACGATGTGTTTTCCGAAGGGAACTTAAGAAATTTATCACCCACGATTCCCATTGACATATGAATCAAACCTAGAATCGTCGAAAATGTCCATATTGGAGCTTCATGTTCCCCTAACGAAATAGTCACCTATATGTCCCTTTTCAAAGAATTTCGTGACATCTTCACCTGGAGTTACGAAGAAATGTCGGATATCGACCCTGCGATTGTAATACATGAGATAAAGACATATCCTGACGCTAAACCTATCCGGCAACGCCTTCATCTAGTTCACCCACGTAAAGCGGTTGTTATAAAAATCGAAGTCGAGAAACTTCTGAAAGCCGGATTTATTTATCCGGTGGCTCTCACAGACTGGGTTTCCAATCTTGTCCCGATTGACAAGAAACAAGGTACAATTCGTGTATGCGTTGATTATATGGATATCAATAAAGCTCGTCCCAAAGACAACTTTCCTACCCCTTTCGTTGACCATATTGTCAATGACTGTGCCGGAAGTGAAATCTTCTCTCTCATGGATGGTTTCTCCGAATATAATCAAATTAACATTGTTCCCGAGGATCAACATAAAACTGCTTTTATTTGTCCTTGGGGTACTTTTTCCTATCGGAAACTTCCTTTTGGTCTTAAGAACGCTGGCGCAACTTTTCAATGCGCTATGTCTTATGATTTTCATGATATCAAGCACATCATTCAACCATATTTGGATGATTTACCTACTCATTCTATGTGCAGAGTCGATCACCCAACCCACCTCCAAGCCATTTTCGTTCGCTGTCGGTTCTACCGTATACGTTTAAATCCTCATAAGTGCATTTTCTGTGTGGAATCCGACCGTCTTCTAGGTTTTATCGTTTCGCGTCAAGGGATTCGGGTGGATCCTTTAAAGGTTGAGGTGATTCTTAATCTCCCTCCTCCTTCTACACTTCGCCAATTGCAAAGTTTGCAAGGGAAAGCAAACTTTGTTCATCATTTTATCCCAAATTACGTCGAGCTAACTCGTGGATTTACGTGGCTATTAAATAAGGATTCAAACTTCGTGTGGGATTCCATTCCTAACAATGCTTTTGAAGCTTTGAAGTTGTCCCTCACGCGTGCTCCGCTTCTCTTTCCCCCTGATTACAGTCGTGGTTATTTCCTTTACCTTGCTGCCTCAGATTACACCATTGGCATGGTTCTCATCCAAGAGGATGATACTCACGACGAACATGTTATTTACTACTTGAGTCGAAGTCTCATGCCGATTGAAATCAAGTATCAACATGTCGAGAAACTGGCCTTGGCTGTCGTCCAAGCCGTCCAATGCTTCCGGCACTATATCCTATCACGCAAGACTATGGTGATTTCTCATTGCAACCCTATGCAACATATTTTGACGCGTCAATTGCTAGGGGGAAAATACTCCAAATGGATTGTGATACTCCAGGAGTTTGACTTGGAATTGGACCACGCCAAGTCCAAGAAGTCCTTAGTTTTTGCTTAGTTGATATGCGATTTTCCCCATTCTGCAACGGAAAATGTAGCAGTTGATTCATTACCCGATGAATCCCTTTTCCTTATTAGCACTGATGATCTTTGGTATGGGGATATCATTATATATCTCCAAACCTAGACTTTCCTGCCAACTTTGTCCAGTACTAAACAACGTCGAATACGCTATCAAGCTCGTCACTACATTATCCTCGGGGATACTCTTTATCGTCGGGGGATTGACTCTGTTTTTCAATGTTGTCTAACATTTGATGAAGCCAAGACAACTCTGAATGACTACCATTCTGGAGCATGTGGTGGTCATATGTCTGGGTATGCGACTGCCCAGAAGATCCTACGAGCAAGATATTTTTGGACTTCTTTGTTTAACGATTGCATCATTGTCGTTCAGAAATTCCATGCCTGCCAGACCTATAATCAGAAGATTTGGTCACATCCCGCTCCTCTTCATTCTTTGGTCTTATTTGGTCCCTTTGCAAAATGGGGTATCAATTTCATGACATGTCACCCTCACTCGGCTGGGGGGCATGGTTACATTATTGTAGCCGTTGATTACTTTACGAAATGGGCCAAGGCGATGTCGACATTTGACAACACTGGAAAGACCACATCATTATTTCTTTTTAATCACGTCATAGCTCGTTTTGGTGTTACCCAATCTATAGTCATTGATCACGATAGCCACTTTAGGAATTTTATGATGTCTGAACTTACTGAAAAGTTGGATCTTCGTCATGATAACTCAACGCCCTATTATCCACAAGACAACGGACAAGTCGAAGAAATTAAAAAAGTTCTCATAACTATGCTCCGACAAATGATAGGGATTCATAAAACAAGTTGGCACACAATGTTGTTTTCGGCATTGTGGGCTTACCAGACATCCGTCAAGTCTGCTACTGGGTTTACACCTTTTTGGTTAGTCTATGGTGTGGAAGCCATTCTCCCTATCGAATGCGAGATAGCCTCTTTAAAACTAGTTGTTGAACTCCTACCCAACACTTCTGATGAAGAAGAACGTCTATTATATCTTATGCGATTAAACGAAACTCGACGTGATGCCACCCTAGTCATAGAAGCTCAGAAAAAATGTGTCAAGGCCCAATACGACAAGCATGTCATGCCTCTCATTTTCTCCGAAGGTGATCTTGTTCTTCTCTATGAACAAGATCGAGATATGTTAGGAGCTGGGAAATTCGAACCCATGTGGTGAGGTCCTTATATCGTTCGACAAGTTTTGGAAAAAGGAGCTTATGAGTTGGTAGATTACGATGGTATCCCTTTGAGTGAACCCAGGAATGGGTTTTACTTGAAGAAGTACTATGCATAAAATCATCTGTGCACTAGTACTTGTATTTTATTGTATCATACTTTTTGTGTGTACTATAGCTTTCTTTTGTTGTTATCTGGTCTCTGCCCTTATGTAACGTTGTGTTTGATTTCCAAATGTCGGAGTCTTTGCTACCCTGTATTGGCTTCGTTGATGGTGCTAGTCGTAGTACTCAGAACCTTGCTTCCGCTGCGTGGGAAATTTACGCCCCTACAAACAAAATTTTCTCCTTATGAGGTGTGTGCCTCGGCCGTGCGACCAACAACATTGTTGAATATAGCACCGTTATTGAATTATTGGTTGATGCTATCTTGCTCGGAATTTGTCATTTGGTTGTGAGACTCGATTCAAAACTTGTAGTACTATAGTTAAGTAATGTCTACTCTATTTGAAGTCCTTTGTTACGGGTGTATTTGTGAATTCGCCTCTTGGAACGTTATTTTGATCACATGGAATATCAACATATTCCTAGATGTCTAAATACATTAACAAATGCATTGGCTAATTATGTATTGGACAAACATTTGAATCATTTATAAATCAATCACATCAATATTCACACAATATAAAGTAAACCGGTATAAGTCGTATGTATATATAACAATCAAAAGAGTTTTTTACAAAAAGTTCGTCCGAAGACCAAAATGTCAAAATCTGAAGCTCATAGCTTCTAAAAAGTGATGTCATGGATGACGTTCACGGTAACACACGATTGCCCAAGCAACCCTATGGAGTAGTCGACTCATGGACCCTGACACTCCTATAGTATGACATTGATCGCGTCATGGAACCTCTTCCAGAGGCATGTCTACAATATCTATGGTCAGGCCCTCTAGATTTTGTTCCACCACTTGATAACCCTCAGCATATTGTGGCGTTGCCGCTACCTCTCCTCGCCACTGAATGGGAGAAGTACCAAGAGGTATGTAAGGGAAAACATTTGTGACATCAAGAATGATTTTGTATTAGTCTTTGGATGAACATATAAAACAAAAACATTTGAATATGATAAAATTCACAAAAAAAAAAATTAAAAAAAAAAATGTGTGTACTTCTTACCAAGGTCCCCCCACTGAGCATCCTCTGGCAGTAATAAATCTGGATCTCCTCGGAAATCCAACCCAGCATAAGCATATTCATCAACCATCAACAACTGTGGTTGAATCCAGTCAAAGAAAGTATCATCATACTTGATGATCGGTTCAGCCACATGCCGGGCCATAAGCTGACACCAACTCAGCATCCTTGGATCCCTGGGAGCCGGTATATTCCACTCAACCTGCAGCCTCAATAATGGGACCCTCTCAAGGAATAAGGACACCAACAAAGATCTGTACCCTAATTTCTTCAGGTTGCCTCGTATGCATTTGGTTAACTGTCTTTTAACGCTACGAAGCATTGCATCTGCCTAGTTGAACACCCAAGGCTCAGTACACTCAATAGCATACTGGAAGTAACTTTGTAATGCCATGTAAGGAGAAGAACTCCCAGCCATCTGAGATATGGTGAATAGGATAGTACGGAGGGTCAAATCTTGTACCCCCCAAATAGATATTTTTCCTTTCTTTCTCTCTGCCTCGGGAACGCAGTGTAAACGACAATACTCACTCATGGGGAGCCCACCGCCTTTGCTACTAGTCAGGATCACATAGTACCCCCGCCGAGACAAGCCAGTCAAAAATTAAATGTCCTCAATGTCTAAGGACAGTGTGTGGACCCCCACATGAAATACCTATTGATCAGGGTCCCACATACACGCCAGGTACTCTAACAACCTAACTTGGGCCCTCATACCTGGGATATGAAAGTAATTCAGGAGTCCACAGTTTCTCAAAGCCGCAATAGTAGGTGGATGATTTCCGGAAATTGAATTGTCTTCTTTGTGCTCCCTTTCATGCCATTCAAGCACCATTTTAATGGCCAATTATCTACATAAGAGGCACAACAAGAAGATTAGCAACTTTTTTCATGAATTCATTCTCTTTCATTGAGTAAAATTTCAAAAATTTCTTGAGCTTTGGGGTTCTCGTAGGTGCCCTTTGGGCACAGTTCGAGAACCTCGCATGCTGCCTTAGGCTCACCTACGAGAATGCCCCATTCTCGCAGGTCCCGTGTAGCTTGTCTGCACGAATGGCAACGTGCAAGTAGGGCTTGCAAAATCAACCCAAAAATGAATTTTAACCAATGAAATTGCAAAATTAAACCATGAAAATGTTAATGACATAGAGCCTACCTCACTGTCATTGACGGCTTGCTGAATGGACGCTCGTAACTCCCGCAATCTGATGCCAAACTTCGAGGGTAAAAGAGGGGTTTTTGAGCTCAAATAGTGGAAAGGTAAAAATGATGTGGTAAAAAGAGTATTTACTCCTTTTTATTTACTTTTACTATGTCATTTGGTTTTTTATGATTATTTATCTATTAAACCCTAATCCCTAATGTCATTTTGAGTGCAACTTTTGCAGGCGTAATGATTGCGATGGTCGAATACAGGGATACATACATGTTTTTCTTTGTTATTGCATGTTTTGATTGTTTTTTATGGTTTTTGTATAAAACTTCGAGCATAGTCTTTGTCCATTCTTGCGCTCGAAAATACATGAGAACACGATCGAGCATACTTTTATCAGTTTTTCGGGCTCAACAAGGTTATACGAAAAAGGAACCCCCCTGGAGTCCTCTTTCAACTATTTTCAGACTCTCTAAACATGAAAAGATCACCGAGCGACCTTGCTATCTTCACACTCAATAAAGTATCTGAAGTAAGTGTCTGGTGAGCGATAATTTATCTCTTTTTCGGTCTCATCCAGACTATTTTATGAAAAATGAACTGAGAGAGTTCTCTTTTAAGTGTTTTTCCAGACTCTATAATCATGAAAAAACTTCGAGTTTTCTATCTTTGGACTCGTTAAACAAGCATTGACAGACCTGTAATGGGACCGAATCACTCCTTCTCAGGGTTCGTTAAACATACTCCAAAGGAATTATCCGAAGGATAATCTTATATCAACAAGCATATGTTATCCTCCTCAAGCTTCCATAAAAATAAAGAGGTACTCGCTAGAAATGGTGGGGGAAAATTTGGGAAAGGGATATGTTTTTCACCTTCGTATTGATTGGCAGTAAGTGTCGCTCTTGAACATGACACTCCCTATTCATTACATTTGAAGCCGGTTTGGGAAATCCATTTGTCTCTCATTCGATTTTCTACAAGGTCATTCCCTGTGTCGTCTTTGAGTCAATGCTGCCAAATCATTGGTCATGTCATTCATGTGTTCAAGAGAAGTCCAACTGAAACCTATATTGAGTCGGCCATCTACAGTTGTCCATTCTCTCTGTGTCGGCCTTCCCTGTGTCCAGTTCAATTTACATCATACTCTATTTCACCTTCAAAATATGTTACTCATTTCGTGTCATTGATGGGGGATACATCAAGGGCCTCCTGTGACGAGTTTTGTTCCGTCGACTTCAGCTCATTATCCGGAATCAAGACTTAGAAATTATTTGGTACCTTGGAACTTGCATGCCTCAATGGCAGGTTTCCTCGCTTTTGACAGTGGGTTTACATCATTGACCCCTGATCGAAAGATTCCATCGGATGTTCAACTTCAACTCATTCATTCACACTTGATGGATTGTACTAGAGTACCTTGGGAGTCATTGACATCAATGGTGATTTCCCTTGCACTTGTTAACGGTTTCATCAATGATCGGTAATCAAGTGGTTTCTGTCATGTTCGACTTCAACACATGTAATCACATGGTTAGATTCGTACTTTGGGCGACAACATTGAAGACCCTGGATATCATCTTTCTTGTCCAGGTTGTGATGGAGTATGTATAATCTGTGACACATAGATCCACTATGTATGTCTCGTGGCTATGTTGTCTCAATTTGAATTTATTGCATAGATCCACAGTGTATTCCTGGTGGCTATGCTATATTTTGACGGCATGGATCCACAGTGTATGATTGGTGGCCATGACCCATGTCTACAATGTCATCAGTCTATGATCTGAGTATGGGAATGCCTACCTCAGAATTAATATATATGATATTCGATAGATGCTTGGTTGTTCGCAGGTTTCCGATTAGGTGTGCTCTTGGTTTCCGACACACACATGCAGCTTACAAAGTATTTCGGTTGTCACTGGTTTCAACCTCATACTTTGGGGGGCATTATGTTACCCATGATTTTGGTCATCATGATGATGTATTTATGATGGTGTACTCAGGCTCTTCATATGAACTTTCTCCTGAGAAAAGTTACTTTCATCTCTTCCCAGAAAACTCATTTTTGAAGAGGGTTCGCAGGCTGCTTATATATTTGGGTGCGAGAATGCCTGATTCTCGTAGGCTACTTTAAGCCAGGGTGCGAACTTCTCACACTGTGTTGAATAGCCAGGGTGCGAACTCTTACTAAAGCATGGAAAAAGATGAATTCTCGATGTTTCTAGAAGGGAATATTCTAGAAGGATGGGTTGGCATTCGAATGGTTATCCCAGTACTGGATTCCATGATATTTTGGGATCATTCTTATCCAAGTAACTAATTCATTCTCTCCTATATATTGAGGGAATTCTCATGGAAAAGGTTAAGCAAGATTCATTGGAGAATTGGTGAAAGAATTGAGTGAAGGACTTAGCCTAAACAACAGCTTGGAGACTCGAGCAAGTATACCAAGAGGATTCGGTCTTCTTCATGCAAGTATTGAGAAAGTGTGTGTGTAGGAGCCAAGAGCCATCGAAAGGAATCTTGCGACATCAAGGCTATCAGGTTGTAATCTTTACTTTCCATCAATATGATACAACGGCATGTCTCTTTCCCATAAAGTTATTCTCACTTTATTATGTAATTCCTTGATCATACATATAAGTTGACTGTTGAATATATTTTTTTATCTTCACTTTGGTTGGTTTGTGTTGTCTTATTCTTGACTTCATGAGAGCACTGGAGCAAAGTGGGAACAACAGAGACCCTAGGAAGCGATATAAAGGTATGTTACTTGTTCCTTCCTACTAGTTGATTCAATGGTTAAAACTTAGGGAAAGAGTCATGTCCTGTCCTGTTTTGTTCTAGATCCAGGTGGATCTAGGGAGATTTGTTAGTGTCCGCACCTACCGATTAGTCTGATAATAGCTCGGTGGTTACCCCTAATTGAATGGTGGTACAACACCTCTTATCATAAAACTACTCACATGCCTCCTTTTGAAGTTTTATATGAACAAAATCCATTGTAGGTTCTCCCATACATGCTCGGTGTCTCAAAGCTTCAAGAGGTTGAAAAAAATATTACAGTTAGGGAGGCCAGTATCCATACCCTCAAAGAAAACATGGCCAAGGCTTAGAATCACATGAAGCAACAAGTAGATCAAGGTCATTCTGAGCATCAATTTGTTGAAGGGGACCAGGTGTTTCTTCCTTTGCAACCTTATAAGCATACTTCACTCAAATATGCACATTGTTAGAATATTTCTCCCAAATTTAATGGTCCTTATACAATTCTCAAGCGAGTGGGGTTTGTGGCCTATCAGTTAGCTCTACCCAATCATTCTAAGCTCCATTCTATTTTTCATGTATCATGCTTAAAGAACGTGATCGACACTAAGTGCCAAAATCAAACCGGTCTCCCTGAGTTGGATGAATAAGGTTCTATTTGGTTGTAGCCACAAGCAATATTGGACCAGTGTGAGCATCGTCTCCTTTGGGGCACCATCAAGGAAGTGTTAGTTCAGTGGAAAGATATGACTCCAAAATATGCCACCTGGGAGCCAACCACCATTCTACAACAATTTCCTCATCTAAAGCCTTGAGGACAAGGTTTTTCTTCAAGGGGGAGGGAATGTTAGGGACCTAACCTCCCTAACCCCTCACATAGGTAGAATAATATATTTCCATGTAATAAAGTTCAACATTAGTTAAGAAGGCCTATTTAATAAATGTGAACAATTCAATATAAGAAGACATAATAGAAGCTTCCTCTTCTAGAAAGATCTTCCTCTAGAATGTTCTTTATAACATATAATTAGTATAAATAAGAGTAGGAGACATGAGAGATATTTGTCTTGAGAATTATTGTAATAGATCTCTTCTCTACTAGAGGTTCCCCCCTCGAAGAGGCAAGTGAATGTTGCTTTCTTTGAATAAAGGTATTATTTCTAGTACTTCTCTACTCAATATTTTGTTGCTCCATTGATAACTATTGAATAGTCTTGTTTCTGCATATTATATTACATCTAGTACCTTACAAAGTCAAGGGTCTAGGACATTGTGATATAGAATATATTTGCAGAATGAAATTAATACAGATTATCATGAAAAGGTGCTTAATACATAATAACAAATATACAGTAAAATTGGTTTCTATTCAATAAGGAAATAAGTTGAAACTGTAAAATGCAGTGGAAACAAGCTTGCTAGAATGGTGACGGCTTATCTCTAAGAATATATGTGACAGTTGTGCTCATTCACACGAATATGATTACAATGAGGCTCTGAAGGCCTTTTTACAATAAACATGAATGTCAAAAACCATAGACATCCAAAAACCTAACCCTATGAGATGAAGCACCAAAATTCATGTGGGCCCCATTTGGGTAAGTTAGTACAACAAATTCCCGGGGTCGTAACTTTTGCATACGATCTTTGTTTTAGGAGAGCCCTAAAAATGTTGTTTAGCACCTCAAAACAGCCCCACAAGTCAGGGACCCAAAAACTAGGTAAAAAACTGCTAAAATGATCCATTTGGAATAGGTGGGAGGCCACCGACATCCATATGGATCAATCCTCCCCTCTTAGGAAGCAATGATCTCCATTGTGTTGATTTCCCCCATCCAATGAGGAATTTTTTGTTGAATTTGGCCCTGGGTGAGCAACTTGTTGTGGTGTAGGAGTTGCCCTGCTTTGACAACTCGATAAAGACAGATCCTCTGCTGGAGAGTGCCCTTGATCTATTTGTACACAATCTAATCACTGGATCAATGTTGTATGCATTTGGGTTTGAGATTTGTTGGTGTCATTTTTTATTCTATATCTTAGGTGTCCAATAATGGTGGGAAATATGGTCGAATGATGTCCATGTTGAACACTAGGTGTAAGCCAAGGAAAGGAGGAATGTTGAGCTCAAAAGAATTATCACCCACAACCTTGGTGATGGTGTACGACCCATAACAGAGTGGGAAATGCTCTCGATGGGGTCCTATAAGGCACTCTTTCTCTAAGTGCAACCAAATTTTGTCGCCCACCTGAAACTTATGTGGCACCCGATGTTGATCATGGTGCTTCTTGTACTTGTCATTAGACTTTTGTAGGATATACTGAACTTGTTGGCAGATGTGCTAGATCCACTCAATGAACCAGGTTTCTTTGTCAACTTTAGTTGGAGTAGGAGATGAGTCTGCTAAGGTGACCGTAAGGGGTAGTGCAACATCTATGGGACCCAATGGTTGGAATCCTAACCCCACCTGAAAGGGGTTATGGCTGGTTGAGATATGAAGGGCTCAGTTGTAGCTATATTGAACATAGGGGAGACTCTCATCCCATGTGCGAGAGTGATTGAAATTATACATGCGCAATATATGCATGATCATTCAATTTACAACCTCGGTTTGGCCATCTGTGTGGGGGTGGAAGGCCATGGATTTGGTGAGCTTGGTGTCCAACGGTGACCAAAGGCTTGACTAGAATGTGATGATAAATTTAGTGTCCTGATCTGAGATAATGGTTTGTGGTATTCCAAAATGTACCCATACTTGTTCAAAGAAGAGATTTGTAGTGGCCTCTATTGTTATGCTCTTCTTGTAGGCGGATAGAATCACCATCTTAGAAAAGTGATCCACAACCACAAAAACACAGTCATGGCCCTGCTCGGTGGATGGGAGGCCCGACATGTAGTCCATTGAGATGGATTCCCATGGCTTGTCAGGAGTAGGTAGGGGGGTGTAAAGGCCATGTTTCTTAGTGGTCGGTTTGGAAATCATGCATGCAGTGTAGGACCTGATATACTTGTTGTCCTCCTATTGAAGTTTTGGCCAGTAGAAATGTTTCTGCAACATTGCTACTATCTTTTTGACACCTAAGTGTCCTGCCACCCAACTGTAGTGGGATTCTCATATCAACTTCGCTCGCTCGCTTAATGGAACATAGATATGGCCTAGATGACACAACAACCTATCCTGAAGATGGAATTTAGTAACAAATTTGTTTGCGCCTAGCATTTGGTAGGTGGTGGTGAAGTCTGGGTCTATCTCATAGAGTTGGGGGCATCCATAGGTCTCATGGTCGCAAGAGTCTCACACTGTGGTGAGTGTCGCGACTGGAAGTCTACTAAGAAAATCAACAATGTAGATGGTTCTTCCCATTTTATACTTGATGTTGAGGTGGAATTACTGCAAGTACGTGGACGATTTCTAATGGCAGTCATTCTGCAATTTTCCTTGTGTCTACATGAATTGTAGTGGCTTATAATCAGTGTGGATGATTGTCTCCTTCCCAAGAATGTAATGTCTCCACTGGCGATAGTATTGCACAATGGAGTACATTTCTTTGTCGTAAGTAGGCTACTTACATATAACATATGATAGTGTCTCACTATGATAGGCCATGGGGTGGTCGTGCTGAGTGAAAAAAGGGCCCACAACATAGTCTAAAACATATGTCTCGATATAAAAGGGTTGTTTCAGGTCCGGTAGTGAAATTACTGGGACTGAGCACAAGAGTTTCTTCAAATCATTGAATTCTTGTTGTTGGGATCGGCCCCACACAAATTTCTCCTTAACACCACCCTTGGTTACTTGGTTGAGGGCCCATGCAATATGGGAGAATCCCAACACGAACTTGCAGTAGAAATTGGCAAGGCCCAAGAAGATCTGAAGCTCAGTGAGTTTGGTCAGGGCTAGCTAGTCACATATGACTTGGATTTTGGTTGGATCCACATGTACGCCATGTAGATCAATGATATAGCCCAGGTAATGAACCCTCTCCATGTCGAAGGAGAATTTTTCCAAGTTGGCATAGAGCTGATGTTGTCGTAGGGTGTGAAGAACCTGTTGAATATGATGCAAGTGTTATTCCCAAGTCTTGTTGTAAATGAGGATGTCATCCAAATACACCACTACAAAAGTATTGGTGAATGGTCACAGGATATCGTCCATCATCTTCATGAAAGTGGATGGAGAATTTTTCAAACAAAAAGGCATGACCAACCATTCAAAAAGACCTTCCTTTGACTTGAAGGTGGTCTTCCATACATCTGTTTGTTCTATCGGGACCTGGTGGTAGCCAGACTTCAGATCAATATTACTGAAGTATTTGGCCCCCGTTATCTTATCAAGGAGGTCGTTGATTTGGGGAATCGGGTACCGATTTCTGATTGTGATTTTATTTAGGGCCCAGTAATCAATGTAGAGTCACCATGTTCCATATTTCTTATGTACCAGCACTATTGGGCTCCCACAATGTGATGCGATAGGACATATGTGGCCCTTTTGGAGGAGTTATTGGATATTCCACTTGATCTCCTCATTATCTAATAGAGAGCGGCGATAGACTGGCCTATTGGGAAGCGATGTGTTGGGGGTTAGATCGATGGGGTGCTTGAACTGATAGTGAAGAGGTACCCCGATAGGTCAGGAAAATATATCTGAGTATTCTTCCACGACCTTATCCACTTGCTTCTGCTATGTGGAGAGGTCAGCCATGGAGACCCTGGATGTGGCTATGATCTTTCAGTCATTCTGAGATAAAATCATGAAGAAGACAAACTTCCTTGTTTGAGAGATGACCTTTCTGCATTTCTTGGTAGAGATC
The DNA here is from genome assembly GCA_009831015.1 of Picea engelmannii. NCBI lineage: Eukaryota > Viridiplantae > Streptophyta > Pinopsida > Pinales > Pinaceae > Picea > Picea engelmannii. Next base: position 138,525 of record ML818850.1, read on the forward strand.
AAGGAAATAGCACTGGGTGGGACTACCTCAGGTATCATGTACAATTTCTTGTTCAAAGTAATAATAACACTGCGAGGCCTAGACTCATATACAACAGGACGTTTTCATAAATATTGTTGGACCAAAATAATATTACAAACTTCGAGAGGGGAAAAATCATGCAATATCTCATCTTTGAAGGGCTTGATGCCGTAATAAAGGCAACATTGTTGGTTGACGTGGATGTCGCTTCCTTGGCGAAGTCATCCGATGGTGTATGGCTATGGGTGTGGCATTGTCGGCAGGGCGAGTTTCTTGACAACCTCTACTAATATGAGGTTCTTCTAGCTACTACTATCAACAATGAAGTCTAGCGGGGTACCCTTCACCCACATCTGTGAATGAAAAAGGCACTCACCTTCCTTTGGCTCGTCTAGTTCACCAGGCTGGAGCTTGGTGGTAGAAACGATAGAAATGGGTTTTGCGTCAATGATTCATCTCCCCCTTTCTAGTTTTGAATCAAATTCAGAACTCACATCTGATTCAGAGGCTTTCACCTCAGACACTAGCAATTTCTTCGAGCGGCAATCGGTAGTGTAATGCTAGGGCCTCTTATGGAATTTGCACCACTTCTCAATATCTTTCTTTGTCTTTCCGATGTCCTTCATTGCTTATGGTCTGGAATAGTTTTCCTAAGGTTTTCCATCTTTTCTCTATCCTTTTTTCTATGGGTTGGGGCCACCCTTTCTTGGGTTTTGCTGTGAGGGGTTCCCAGGCCCAAATTTTCACATCTTTTTTTTGAGCTTCTACTTGATTTTGAAAGCATATCGGTAGGCCACAACACCCAAGGATGATATGTCCATAAAATCCATTCTGGCCTAGATGTATGTATACAATCCATCGTGATACTCGAGCACTAGATGTCGCTCAGAATATTTGATACCCATCTTGGTGCGTAAGGTAGGGAAGATATTTGTGAACTCGAGCACTGTTTGGTCTCTTTCCTATCGCAACGTGGTCCATTTTGTGTACAAGTTGTCATAACTTATAACATGGTAGTATTGTTCCTTAATAGCATCCTAAAGAAATACCAGGTGACTATGACTGTAAATAATAAGGGTTCCTCTGTTTCCTTTTGCTCACATAAAGTTTCCCACCAATCTTTGACATGGGGGATGGATTTGAGGAGCACAAAAGTAATCTTTTCTCTATTCAAGAAGTTATGGATAGAGAAATAGTCTTCTAGTAGATTCAACCATTTGTCTACCGCATTTGCATCTATCTAACCTTCAAATATAGGAATATCAAAGTTGATTTGTACCTTGAAGGGGGTGGCTCCTCTGTTTGAGGAAGATGCGTTGCTTGTTGGTAGTTGTCGAAGGATTTGCGCAAAACTATCGATCATCTCATTCCTCTGTTGCATGAGGGGTTCCTCGAGAAATATTTTGAAGGGATCTCTTGTCCCATCATCTTTCTTTTCTTATGCCATGAGAGGTCATTTGGGCGTGCAAGATATTTTATCCTCAAGAGAAACAAGCTCGAGACCCAATTCTTTGTACCCTGACCTCGATGGGGACATGCATTAAGAATGACAAGGAGCAGACCGCTCTAATACAATTGATCCGGAATATATTTGCAAAAAAAAATGAATACAGATTATTATCAAAATATGCTTAATACAGAACAATAGATATACAGTAAAATTGGCTTCTATTCAATAAGGAAATAAGTTGAAACTATAAAATGCATCGAAAACAAGCTTGCTAGAATGGTGGTGGCTTATCTGTGAGAAGAGATGTGATGATCACACTCATTCGCAAGAAGATGATTATAATGAGGCTTTGAAGGCCTTTTTACAATAAACAAGAATGTCAAAAACCCTAGACATCCAAAAACCTAACCCTAAGAGATTAAGGGCCAAAAGTCATGTGGGCCCCGTTTGGATAAGTTAGCACATCAACTTCCTGTGGTTGTAACTTTTTCATATGATCTACATTTTAGGCACACGATAGCGTGTTGGAAAGGTATATCCGAGGACTACACTTTTCTTTGCTATATATCAAGGGTTATTTTGACTGTGGTGAGGCCTAAAAACGTTGTTTAGGGCCTCAAAACAGCCCCACAAGTCAGGAACCCAAAAACTAGGGGAAAAACTACCAAAATGAGCCAGTTGGAATACATGGGAGGCCACCGACATCCATATGGATCACATTGCATCCAAGGTGGAGGAGGTTGCATCTCGTCTCTACATGGTATCTGATTGTCAATTGTTGCAACGTCCTCAATACACTGAGTAATAAGCCCTATGGTTACACTACCCAACATGTGGGATTTGAGCCCATATGTGTTCCATCATGACCAAATCTACCAAAACCAAGAACATATGTTCATATTCCAAGGTCTTGAATGTGTGAGAGCTCATGTCGGGAGGTTCCAAGTCATTGGGTGACTTACTTCTCTGCATCACTTTTACATGGAAATTCCCCTGTGGACATGTGAATCCCCTCCTGGGCTCTAGACTACTAAGACCAAGACAGAAAGGTGCTAACATTGGTCACTGACATCCTTTTAAATCTAGCTAAACTAATGTATAGAGAAGAGGAAGAAAGGTGCACCTTTTTAACGATGTTCGTCCTCGCACAGTCTGAGTTGAGCTTTGATCCCCAAGCTCCTCAATAAGTTCTGCAAACAAAACAAAGACAAAACAATCTTCCTATTCTACTAAGATTAGCTTGAAACCAGATCTATCTACTAAGACAAGTTCATGTAGAAATAAACACAACCTTGAAATAAACAAGCCAAACACATATGTATATTAATGAGAAAAATAGATAATACTTACATACCTTTGATGAAGGTGCAACAAACTCTCCCAACTCTCCTTGTTCAACCCTTTGTTCAAGTAATCCACACACAAACTGATTATGATTCAATGATATCTCCCTTATGAGATCATAAGTTTGATTCCTTCAATGTATCCCCTTCCTTATGAGATCATAAGTTAGGTATCTCTCTATTCTCCATCTATTTTCACGATGAGAAGGCCTCCTTATATAAGCTTGGAGAGACCCAACCACCTTAGAGATTCTTGGGAAAGGTTGAGGATCCTTCTCCATTAGTTGTGGATCCTCCCTAAGATCCATCCTTGACCTCAAATTTGAATCCAACTGATTTCCAAGATAATGGGGATCTTTCCCTGATTCTCCTCAACAACCCAAAATTTTCTCAAACAGGACAACACTCCCCCAAAAGGGTGCATAGAGTGTTGCAATGCTCCCCCAAAGAAGGCTATAGAGTGATGGCACTCCTTGACTGTGGGTAGGGGAGCGTTGCCCAAAATTCCTTCAGAAAATCATAGTGTTCCCCCATAAGGGTGTACAGGGTGCTACAACACTCCCCCAAAGGAGGGTAGGGAGCGTTGGCAGTCCCTGACAGTGGGTAGGGGAGCGCTACCATTCAAAATTAATTTTTAAGTGGTTTTTTTCATGGAAAATTCTTTGTACTCCTCATCAAATGATTTCTCTTCCTTAAACCAGTCTTTGAAGGTGTGTTAAGTGTCCCTATGATGTCATTAGAGACACGACATAGGCGAGATGACAATATGATGTTTACGACACTTACAACACTTATGGATAAAAAGTGACACTTGCGACACTTGTAACAATGGCAATAGTTCATCATTGAAGTGAGTAATTTTGATGTGTAACAATCACACATGCCAAAGTCTTGCAATAAGGGCATAGCATCCTGGGTGAAATCCTAGGATGTCCCTCAAGGAACCATGTCAGGACCATCCAAATCAAACATAATATAAGATAATATAAACTAATGTTTATAATAGATATTAGTCCTTAATTCATGCAAAGTAAGTTTATACTTAAGATATAATCCATGTAAACAATTCACCTTAGTATCCTCTTCAAGCATC
>ML818850.1:144431-163038 GCA_009831015.1 Picea engelmannii
TAGGAGATGAAGCACCAAAAGTCATGTGGGCCCCGTTTGGGTAAGTTGGTGCATCAACTTCCCGGGGTCGTAACTTTTGCATACGATCTCCGTTTTAGGCGTGTGATAGCTCGTTGGAAAGGTATCGTCGAGGAGATTCATTTGGGGGCTCAATCATGCCTTCAACTATCATTGAGAACCTAGATCTCAAAAAAACTTCATTTAGGCCATTAAAATGGCCCCGGAAGTGAAAACCTGTTAAAAATAGTAAATTGCCAAAATGGCTAGAAAACTGTTTTGAGCCATTTGGAAAAGGTGGGTGGCCCCCGATATCCACCTGGATCAGGAGGTTGAAGTAGGTTTCCTGCAAAGGGATTTTGAAACGTCCCACTATTTCTTGAAGGAATTATCCACTCCCACTTAATTCAAACAAGATTGGTTCACACCCCCAATCTCTCAATCAACCAGATCTAAATTTTTTCTAAAAACTCACTAAGTTTTTCTCCACAGGAGATGCCAAAATAAATTTTTTAGTCTAGGTAGGATCTCAGGGATAGGCATCCAAATAACTCTCTGTTATCTGGTTTTCACATCTTCAAACTTTAGAAGTTGACAAATAGGGAACTTTAAAATCCTCCAAGTCAAGTGTTCCTACACCATAAGGCAAGGAGATACCCGTGAAGGGTCGAAGGCCGAGGTCCAGTTTTTTTTTTGCATCCCCCCTTGAGGCACCCACCTCTTGGGAGGGATCCATCCTGTGACCCATTTTTGAGGCTAAAAATCTAAATGCCACACTTTGACCGAGGTACCTAGTGGCCAATTCTAGGACATATACCCAGGTGGGAATTGTGGACTGCAATTGCACCTTGATCATATTTTGTGTGGATATTAGAAAATATCACCAGCTCTTTTGGGATATGCATCCTCTACCCCTCCTTATAACTGATAATTTCATCCTTCACTAGTTCCTCTTTCGGTGTCTTTAGACCCCACTGTTGAGTGCTATTGGAAGGTCCAGTGCTAATTGAGAAGAAGGACATTACGTATTTTTTTTAGGACATGAGCATTTGTTTTCTATGTTCTCCCATGCAAACAAAATCCACCTACCCACATGTATGCTTCTTTTCAATTGATTTATGTATGATTCTCTTTTGATTACATGCAATTGTGAGATATATTGTGAAGGTCCATATTATACAAGTCTCTTATTCATTTGCTTCTCTCATCACCATTTTTCACACATTCCACTTTTCTAGTCAGACATTATAGGGGACCCACATAACCCCCATCATTCCAGACACTTGCAAAATCTCCCTCCTATCCTAAGAGGATTTCCTAGTATCGCCAACTCACTAGCCCAACCATCTCACACCCCTGTGAGTGCTACCATTTTGGGATCATCTTTTCTTTGTTCCACTTTAATTGGGTCCACTTCCCAAGTTCATCCATCCACTAGCGCTCCCTCATAAGGAGGAGGAGGGTACACTTCTTCCCAAGGGAGAAGTAAACCCCCACCAAACCCCCCTCAAGGGTCAGGTCCACTACCTGCTCACACCATGTCTGGTACTAATCCTCCAACGCCACTCCACATGCCATATTTGGCCTCCCTCAACATACTGGATTTGAGTAAGCTCACAAATGATCTTATATTGCATGACCCCTCATGGCCTGCAATGCCCAGAAAACTACCTTTAGACATTCCCAAGTTTGAAGGAAAGGTGGGACAAGATCTTGCTAACCATATCATGAACTTCCACTTATGGTTCTCTTCAAACAACATCATGGATGACTCCTTCCAATTAAGGTTATTTCAGTGCACACTCACATGTCCATCAGTCAAGTGGTATGTGGAAAAAAAATCAGGGTCCCATGTGACTTTTGAATCATTGGCCAAATCATTTTTTACCTTCTTTCAACTACCAGTTTGCCATGATAATGGTATAGAACTGATCTCTAAGTTTAAACAAACCTCATCCACACATATCGTTGACCACATTCATGAATGGTGTCGATGACGTAGTTTATGCAAAGTAGAGACCACCAAAGAACAATGCCTCGATTGGTTTCTCAGATCACTCGTCCCTCTCCTTGCCAAAGATGTGGCCTCCACCTTCCCCCAAACTAAAGAGGCAGCCATCAACAAGGCCCAATAGTATGACTTCATTTATGCTCAGTTAGGATACTTATACACAGCACTACCTGACGCCCCAAGACCTGTACCGTTCGACCAAGACAAACTTGGGATGTCTCACTCAGTGGATGGATTGATTGGTACCACAACACACCACAACCTATACATTCAACCACCACCTATGTATGGTACACCCCAATATCCATCGATGTATGGAGGACCCCCTTATTACCCACCCACCCCCACCCCCTTATCAACAACCATACCCTGATGTCATCCCTCCACCCATGAGTGGACCCTCATCGACACCCATGATGCACCCGAATGTTCAACAAAGTTATGATACCCCATCTATCTCATCTTACACCCTGAGCACTAGTGAAAGTGGTACGCCTTCCTATGCACCCTATGGGTCATTACCACAAAATAATACGTACTTTCCATTTCTTTGTCCTCCAAAGCCCATTTCTCCTCCACAAGGACAACAACACGCTGGGGTTAACTTTGTCTAACCCTCTCCCATTCAGAAATTTCAAAATTTTGAACAAATGAATACGGAAAATCCATCCCATTGGTCGAATAATTCTAAAAAGAAAGAAAAAAAAAACAAACAAATAATAACCCAGGACCAGGGGGAAACAACCCCCAACAAAACCAACCTGCTGGGGGGAACCATAATCAGGGGAACTAGAACCCACAAGGGGGAAATAACAACAAACTCCAAGGGAGGAAAAACAAAAAAAACCTCCGGACAAACTTCCCTTGTGCCCTTTGCAGTGAGAATGGTCATTATACTCACCATTTCCCCCAAATCGTTGACTTCAAATGGATGAAAGATTCCATGAATGTGCCATGTCCTCCAACACCACCTGCCCCTCAGCAGGCCCCACTATAGTATTTGCAACAACCACCCCTGGATGTGTTGCAAAACCCTATTCCACAACAAGGTGTAATGAATACCCAGAAGGAGATGCATCCTGCCCCACCATAGATGGGACAATATCAAAACCCTAGGAATCTGACGGATCAGACTATCCTCCTCACTAGCGAAGAAGAAATTATTTTACAAACACGCAATTGTCAATACAACACACCCCCTGAATATACTCCCACCACTTCAGAAGTAGCTCTAGTTATAGTCGGACAACCGTTGATGACTCCACACCCTAACATTGAACCACCCATTCGTATTTATTGCATCCCATTACAACAAAATGTCAGCAACCCTCAGGCTAGGGAGGCACACAATTACAGTCTGGTCGATGACTTGGCACAATCTCCTGCAGCCATGTTGGTCTTGGAGGTCCTCCAAACCTATCCCACTCAAAGGAAATAATTTCTTTCTGCCTTGGGGGAAGTCAACCCTGCTAATACTAGACTCATCACATTTGATATAGATTGTGGGGAATCCCATCTCCCTGCTTTGGTAGCTTTCCAGATACCAGTCAAAATTCGGAACATCACCATTCATCGATGTATCATTGATGAAGGTGCATCCACATGCATCATGTCCAAAACTGTATGGAAAAAACTTGGCTCCCCTGATCTAATCCCATATGCCATCACTTTAAGAGCTTATGATGGATGACCATCCTCTCCTGAAGGTCTCTTTCAAAATGTTCTCATTGAACTCAGAGGAAAACCCATCTTGATTGACATTGAGGTTATTGATGCCCCACTTGATTACAACATCTTGTTTAGGCGTAGCTACATGTACGCTATGACTATTGTGGCCTCTTCTATGTTTCAAACGATGATGTTCCCCCACAATGGGAAAATCATCACCATCGACCAAGATTCACATTATGAGCCTAACCACTCCTCCAATATCGACAACATCTTACCTCTTGTCCGCACCCGTGTCGATGCCTATCCACTCATGGACATGGGTCTCGGAATTTTCAAATATCCATATTTTCTAGGGGCATACCATGGAGCACCACTACTCATACACCACTAAGCACAAGTGTGTTTCATATCTTCCAATGGAACTGAAAATGGAGAAACCATTCCTCCCATAGAGTCTTCTCCACCTCTAGACATCCCACCAGTAGAAGAAATCCTACCTCAGAAATTACCTAAGAACCCTATGACACCACTTACCCCCAATTTCACCCTTCCCCAAGGGAAAATCCTGGTTTGGGAGACAATCCCCCAAGCCATGAATCAAATCCCCTTCTTCTACCGCCCACCAGGCATACAATATTTTTAGGTAGATGCAACACTTACCCTTCCCAACATGGTGCTCACCATTCTGATATGGTATCTACACCCACCTTTAATGGTTCCTCAACCCTCACTCCCTCCCCAAACAGAGCGACTCCTGATGCAGATTCCAATACTAACTCCAACCGCACCACCTTCACCCCCACTTGCCAGCACCCCCACCATAGCTGGGGGCATATGGAAGAAGAAGGAGCCTACGGCTCCACTTCCTCCCCGAGTTCAACCTCCTACACTATGTGAGAAAGAAGGACACCCAACAAGTAGATGTCCCTCTCTCCCCGAGTTACACAATTTAATCCAACTCCCTTGAGAAACCATCACGCTCATCGCTTCACCAAGCACACCTAGTACTACCACCGCATCCCCTACTACAAGAAACAAAGGGTTGCAAATCAAATTCACATGTTCCATATGTTCAGAGTATGACCACTACACTCATCATTTCCCCACACTACCTTAGTTTCGACAGACACTAACGGAAGTATGCCAGAGCTTTCAGCAAGACCCCTTTCCACCCACATCATCGAGTACCCGAGTCACTAACATCCATTATGTCCCGACCTCATTCAATGAACGGATGAGGTGCCCTTGCTCTCTTTTTGAATCACTTGATCTTTTCACATACCAGTGTCCTACGATCATTAAATACATGCATCATCAAATGGACCTTATTCAAAATCCCCCAGCCACCTCACTTCCTATGATGCAAGTGATTCCCCATATTCCATCTCCAGGTACTGTCCAAATCACATCCCCTGAACCTAAGTCACTTCCTACCCCTCCATGGTTCATGGATAGACTATATGAGGATTTGTTGGCCCTTGACCAAGTTTTGGAGATCCTTGGTCATGTTTGACCTATTTTTGGACTTTGACAGGTTGGTCAAAGGTGGAGCACAAGTCGAAGAGGAGGTCGTGGGATCTCGACCCCTTTTTAGGGAAGTTTTGGGATTAGGGTTTATGTAACAGGTATGGGGATGTCGGGCTATGGGTTTACCCATGTTTATGCCCTTTTGTAATGTATAAATAGAAATCTAGGCGATGTAAGTAAAGGGTGTGTGATGCTAGGTGCTAAGTGTCGTGCTAAGTGAAATTAATTGTAAGAGGCTTTGTGCTTAGTGTATGTTGAGGCTATAAAGCTAAGTGCATGTCATCTGTAGTGTTTTGTCAATAGAACATGTAAGGAGACTTTGTGTCATGATCTAACTCAGGGAAGGAGGATCTTGCGAGGTGCACCCAGATCTCTTGTCCTCTGTGGAGTAAGGTTTTGATGCTCTGTGCCTATAAGAAGCTTGACAGAAGATAATAAAGAATAAAAGAGTTGGTGGGCATAGCCCCACACTGGGGTGAACCACGTATATCCTGTGTTATGGTTTCTTTGTGCATTCTGGTTATTGTCTTGTGTATATAATTTAAGCTTAAGTGCAGTAATGAATGTTTAAATGAATCTAGTATGATAGCTTAGTGCTCAAGTGATGTGAACAAATGTTAGATATAATCTTTTTCCTTGTGCTATGTTCTTAGATGTGTTATATTTGGTTGAATACTGGGTTGTTATGTAATTAAGGTTTTGATCTACGATATGGATAAGGGTTAAATACTAATGAATGTTGACTGCTAAGTGCTTTGTTAGAGTGGTGTAATCACAGATCTGTGTCCCAGCTAGGTTGCAGACATTTGAGTCCTACAACCACCCCTGCATCTACCTCGGGTGATACTTCATCTGCTTCGTAGGTGTTTCCAAAAGGGACGGTATTTAGGATTTTTTTGGTGTGTTGTTGAAGCGTTGAACCCTAGGTCTACCCCTGTGCCAACAAATGGTTCCGTTGTCAGGACCTGAAACTATGATTGATAGGAACTAAAGAAAATAAAGCTCTATGCGTAGATCTGCTACTTTAGTACACAATATTCTACTTGACTTGCGAAGCTCTATGCTAAGAAGAGAAGTCTAATCTGAAGAAAAGAGGTAATATATTGAAGCTTTGTTCTCTGAGAAAGGTAAGATAAGTGAAAATTTTTGTTTCGAAAGAATGAATCTAGGTGTGTTTGATAAATTTTGTCCTAGTTTGAAAACTAGGGTACAACTAGAAGAAATAAGATTTGATATGAATAGATCTGATAAAAATAATGAAAGGTATGTTATCCATATGCATAGAAAAAATGTTTGGACTAACAAATGGATGCAGGATCCTAGAAATAATTTTTTGCAGGTTAGTTATTGTGATCCTAGTGCACAATACAGGAAATGTTGGGGATCGTTCAAAAGAAAGAGAGGATTAATTTTTTGCTATAGTTGCATAAGACCGGGACATCTTGCTAAGGAATGCCCTAGTAGAGGTCCTAGTTGTCTTTGTTATAAATCTATGGACCATGAAGTTTTGGATTGTCCTAGAATGACTACAAAAGTTGAAAAGATGTATGAGACAATAAAACTATGACACAAGCCAAGAAACTAAGGATATGATAGAACCACAGAAAGAATCAGAGACTGTATTATTACAGATGAAAGAAACCCTGAACGATCACAGAGATATCAACTTATCAGAGGTCTTAAAAGAGAAAGAGTACATAGAAACAAGAATAGGAGACTTTGACATAGACTGTGTTCTGGATGAGGAAACATAGGTGAATATCATGACAGAAAGAACTTGGGAAATTTTGGGAAAACCTGCTATGGTTCCTTCATTAGGATGAATAAGATTATTTAGAGGAAAGATATTAACCCTATGTGGAATACTTACCCATACATCTATGAGTGCTCATGGCACTTCGATAGAAGAAGAATTTGAGATTGTTAAATTTGTTGAAAACAATGCTCCATTTGCTATCTTGCTAGGAAAAACCTAGATTGAGAAAGATCAGATACAAAGGAAACAAGAAGCCGAGGATCTAGAACATAAAAAGAAAGAACTAAGATATTTCATGGCTAGGAGAATAGTGCACTTACTGGAAGAACAAGAGAACCAGTCGAAGTTATTAAATACCAAAGATATGGACGTTGAAGTTGAAAAGACACAGGAAGATTTGAGACACCGATCTATACAAGAGAGTAGAGCACCTACCCTAGAAAGAGAAGAAGTACTACCCTTGAACCCTATGAAATACCCTCCACAGTGCGAATTTATCATGCCAAGAGGAGATAAGAACGATAATGGAAAGAGGAAAATAGTGATTCAGATCAAAGGAAAGAAGGCCATAAAGCTCAGTAAGAAGAGAGCAAAGTTAGAAAAATTGAAAGAATTTTTAGGGAATACTTCGTAGAAGGAAGTTTTCTAGAACTTGAACTCTGCTGGAATATCAGTACAATGAATATTGAAACTTCGCCATGATGAATAAATATGACCGTTGGAGGCATTATGACCATTAGAACGACCCTCTAGAATGGCTAGAAACACAGTTATTGTCAGAACGTTCGCCCTTGGACCGTTGGGACCGTGCCATAACGGATGAAACTGCATTGATTGAAGCATTCCTACCCATTGGAAGAGTATGTTATGATAATATCTATTTATCCCATCGAAATTTGCACCGAGAACACTTTTTCCAATTGTGATCATCCGAGCCCACAGAGAACTAGTTGATTTTGCGCAGTGATCATTGAGACCTCGCCATCCATTCTGTTACATTGAGTATTGTTCACTGACTTGAGATATCATATCTCTAGTGTGCATATTAGACGAATTTAGCACAACATAAAAATCCTTCGAAGATATTATAATAGACCTCATGGCCAAGAAGGTGATGTCTGCAGACATCCAAGCCTCATCGATGAGAGGAGTGCAAGCATCCTCGTCGACTGCTCATGGATCTGGACCATCCCAAGCTGCGACCGAGAAAAGAAACAAGCATCGTGATGACTTGGTGAATGCGAAGCTAATCCCATCCATCCTGCTCGACTACATCCCAACCCTGGATGGTGTGGTGAGTCATGACAGTGTCCTAAGGGACTTCGACTACACAGTCATCACTGTGTACCTTTCGAAGAGAATACAAGCAGTCAGACCATAGTTGGAGAGGATTCCAACCTTTAATATCAGTGACTATAACCTAGGAGACCGCAAGAGCTATGGAATTCTCGCACCTCACAAGTATTTGACCAATACCAAGGGGAAGAAGTTGAATATCATCCCCCAGCCATGGACTATGGACATCGCAAGGTCCACTATCCTAAACGTGATGAAGATACCACATTTTGGAAGGCATCAGGAGGTTAACGCATGCGTTAAAATCCTACTGGCGTGCTTCCATGGAGGGTATCTATGGTTAGACATATGCATCACCATACCTACTACTTGCAGATGAAGAGGGATATTGAGTCTTTCCCTCATATGATGTCGAACACCCTGGACAAGTTCAGGCCCCTTATGAAGTTTTGTGCATATAGGCATTTTATTTATATCACTGCGCACTCAGACGAAAGTAAAGAAGAGCTTCAGTCCTACTACAATATCACAGAGGAGGACCTGGAATAAATCACTAAGGAATGTCCTATGGAATTCCTTATACCAGACAACTAGGAAGAACTATCTGACCTCGACCTCATTGGAAATCCAATGGTTACTCACGAAGAGTATGATGCACCCAACAGTAGTAGGAAGAAAAAGAAGGAAGATGTACAGGAAATATGCAACACATCAGAAGAAACGACATTAGATTCACCTAGTAGAGGAGGTGGTGATGAAGTAGACAAAGAAGAGCACAATGGGGAAGAAGATAATTGAAGCAAGGTGAAGTAACACCACCGCAGAATCTCCCTGATGACACAGAGACATCCAAGAAAAGAAAGGTTTCCCCCACGACACCTACATTGTGAAAGAAGTACAAAGCTAGTAAACCGAAGCTGCAGACTATACTCATGGTCGATGACTTCGACTTCATCATCACAGCTATATCAGAGGCCTTGAAAGATATTATATAGAAAAGAGAAGGAAAACAATAAGCCATGTATGAAAGAATTAAAGCAGAACTGAGAGGAGTACAATAAGCCCATCACTCCATCTACACAGTGTCCACTGTACCCCTGCCATCACATGAAACAGAGTTGGGAGATGAGCCTGCCCAACTTCATAGAATAGTTGATGCAACAGAATCTCACCTTCGTCGTGTGCAGGAAGAAAAAGAACATGCCACAGTGGCCCTAAAGAAAGCACAAGAGGAATTCATAGAACAATTCTGAGTTGCACAACAAGAGAAGGACGACCTCCAAATCAAATTTGAAGAGGATAAAGCACAAATCCAAAAAGAGAAAGAACATTTTTTCATGGAGCAGGTTGGAGTTAAAGAAGTAGTCAACATATCACTTCTCTCTGTGACAGGATTGGAACAGATAGAAGAAGACCTAGTGGAGAGTCAAGTGGCGAATCTTGTTGCAACCATCCAACAAATTCAACAGAGAGTAGCAGAATTGGAGTTACAAACAGTGCCAAGCACTCCGGAGGAAGTGCGAGACCAGAGAGAAGCAGCTCCACGGAGAGCAGTTTAAAGGATCAAAGAATTAGCCTTGGAATGTAAACAACTTAGCATTCATAGTGCGCAGAATTATGAATGCCTTACCAAGGACCCTGAAATGAAGACACTAGAGTCGCAGCTCCGGGAATAAAAACATCAAGAAACAATAGTACAAGCATAGTTGAAGATCTTGTCAGTGATCAAGCGAATGAAAATATCCCAAGAACAACGCACGGATCAACAACATGTCCATGTCATACAGAGAAAAGTCATGGAAGTGACTCAGAAGCTCCAGCCAGTCCAGGATGCAGCTTGCCTACTTTTTGAGGAGATTGAAGGCCGAGGAGCAGAGATGGAACAAGTAGTCACTTCAGTAGAGAATCTCATAGAGGGTCTTGTGAACGAGGCATTTATTCAAGAGTTTATTAAGTAGGAGGCCTTGGCGAAGCAGCAAGTCGAATCATCTCGAGCCGAGCTCGAGGCATTTGAGGTAGAGTTACCCATAGCAAAGTGACTCGGGATGAGTCATAGGTGAGTGTTGGGGACTTGTTGGCCCTTGACCAAGTTTTGGAGATCCTTGGTCATGTTTGACCTATTTTTAGACTTCGACAGGTTGGTCGAAGGTGGAGCCCAATTCGAAGTGGAGATTGCAAGATCTCAGCCCCTTTTTAGGGAAGTTTTTGGATTAGGGTATATGTAACGGGTATGGGGATGTCGGCCCATGGGTTTACCCATGTTTAGGCCCTTTTGTAATGTATAAATAGAAATCTAGGCAATGTAAGTAAAGGGTGTGTGAAGCTAGGTGATAAGTATTGTGCTAAGTGAAAGTAATTGTAAAAGGCTTTGTGCTTAGTGTATGTTGAGGTTGTAAAGCTAAGTGCGAGTCATTTGTAGTGCTTTGTGCACAGACTGTGTAAGGAGGATTTGTGTTGTGATCTAACTCAAGGAAGGAGGATCTAGCGAGGTGTGCACATATCTCTAGTCCTCTGCGGAGTAAGGTTTTGATGCTCTGTGCCTATAAGAAGCTTGACATAAGATAATAAAGAAGAGAAGAGTTGGTGGACGTATCCCCACACTGTGGTGAACCACATATATCATGTGTTATGGTTGCTTTGTGCATTCTGGTTATTGTCTTGTGTATATAATTTAACCTTAAGTGCAGTAATGAATGTTTATATGGATCTAGTATGATATCTTAGTGTTTAAGTGATGTGAATAAATGCTAGATCTGATTTTTTTCATTGTGCTAAGTGCTTAGATGTGTTATATCTAGCTGAATACTGCATTGTTCTGTAATTAGGGTTTGGATCTGTGATGTGGATAAGGTTTAAATACTAATGAATGTTAACTGCTAAGTGATTTGTTATAGTGGTGTAATCGCAGATCTGTGTCCCAGCTAAGTTGCAAACATTTGAGTCCTACAACCACCCCTTCCTCTACCTCGGGTGAGACTTCATCTACTTCACAGGTGTTGCCAAAAGGGTCAGTAGTTAGGTTTTTGTTGGTGTGTTGTTGAAGAGTTGAACCCTAGGTATGCCCCTATGCCAATAGGATTTCCCCCCAAATCCTCCCAATTCTCCGCTTCATTTCCCTCAGGAAATTTTACCCCCAACCACAGTGTCTAGACATTTGGTTTATGTCAAGCACGCCATCGCACCATAGTTGCGATACCCCCTCCACATCTTCACCACCTGAAGATAATCACGTGGTGACAATCACCAATGTTCCTTCCCCAAAAAACCTATATTCTCTCATTTTCCACTGCAACAAAGATATATTAGAGGATCTAACTACCCCCAATTGCCCATGTAATGTGCTCCATCACATAGCTCTTTTTCTCTCATAGGAAGTCATTGACCCTCCTAGCCAAGGCTTCATATGTGTAATTGAAACCAAGGATTTTATTCCATCTGGGCATATAGACTAGTTCAAAAACCCTATCCCTGCCCCAGATGATTTTGAAGAAGGCAACATGGCCTACATTTCCCCTACTATCAAAATTGACATTTCCATCTGTTGGTCACTATAATTGCTTATTTAATTAAACAATCAAGTGCTACATAAATTGTCAACCCAAGGAAGTCTGTTTATTTCAAAGGTAATCACACACTATATATGCTCAATCTCAAAAGAAACCTAGAGTCGTAGTAAAAATATATTAATCACACTTTGCCTTGAACAAACTGAAATTCTAACTTGAATTACAGGAAAACAACCTACCTATTGCAGAGTTCAAAGTTTAAAGAAATGATTAATTTAAGAATCCTGGATTACATTTAAAATAACAACAAGATGCTGCAACAGGTAAGACCAACTATCTTGTAATAGAGAACATGACCCTATTCCCCAAGGAGGAATCTTCAACACCTGTTTCTGATCATCACACTTCATGAACTCATTGCTTAACTGAAATAATTGACACACACTGAAGGCTAACTATCTCTAATAGAGAACAGGACCCTATTCCCCAGGCAGGAATCTTCAGTACCTATTTCTGGTCATCACACTTTCATAAACTCATTGCTAATTGAAATGATTGACACACACTGAAGGCTATCTATCTTTTAACAGAGAACATGACCCTATTCCCCAAGCAGGAATCTTCAGCACCTGTTCCCGATTATCACACTTTCATAAATTCGCCAAACAATAATGCTAACTAGAATGATTAACAGTTACCTAAGCATGAATCATATGAAAACAATGTAACAACTAGTAAAGCAGAGTTTCAGCAAAACAGAGTTCAGTAAAGTAGTGTTTCAGCAAAACAGAATTTAATCAAGGCATGAACATAAATGACACTAACACACTACAAAGCTAACAGGTGAATCTTGTGAAGAAGGCGGGCCCTCCCTTCTCACAAGATTCCCCTGAAATGAAAGGAACTAGAGAGAAATGCTCAGAAAAATCTTTTATTCATCTGTCAACTGTGTTACATTACAATCTAAAGTAAAACACGTCCCTCTTTGTAAATCATTTCTTAGTTAAGAAGAAGGTCCTATCTAATGATGATTTCCCCTTATTTAAAGAGGAGAATCTTCTCGATACAATTTGATCAACAAATTACATGTGTATGTCTGAATCCTATTCTTAGTCAGATACAGGAATAGGATATCCTGGTCTCCCATAACAGAATGCTATTACAATAGTTGAAAAGGTGTTGAGTGAGGTGTTGTTGTTGCGGTTGGAGTAACAGCTTCTTTATTTATCATCTTACTGTTGTTGTATGTTGTTTCAGCATCGCAAATCGTGGGTTGTTTTAGCAACAGGATTTGCGTTCTGACTATTTCAGCACGTGGTCTCACGCAACAACGATGGCTAATTCTTTCTCAAGGTGCGGCTATTGTGGTCGGTGTAACAGCTTTGTGTTTTTGTTTCATCATCGTAGACCACGGAGAGTGTAGAAGCTTCTTCTTGTGTGAGTTTTTGTTTCAGCATCGTAGACCACAGAGAGTGTAACAACTGAGTTGTTGTTTCAGCATCGTAGGCCACGGAGAGTGTAACAACTGAGTTTTTGTTTCAACATCGTAGACCACGGAGAGTGTAATAGCTTCTTCTGTGTGAGTTGTTGTTTCAGCATCGTAGACCACGGAGATTGTAACAGCTTCTTCTGTGAGTTGTTGTTTCAACATTGTAGTCCATAGACTGTTTCAGCCACAGGGTTTGCATGCTTTAGCTGTTTCAACAACAGGCCTCAATGTTAATCTGCAGTTCGAATTGTTTCAGCACTTATACATTTCTGATCAATAGTTAAGTACAAGAGTAATGTAAAATTATATGCAAAAGATATTAAACGTATAGTAAAGAGAAGAGACGTTGTATACCTTTAGAAAGATAGGGTAAGGTGATAATGTGAGTTTAAATGTGAGTGAAACAAGGGTGTAAAGATAGTAGAAAGTGTGAGAAAAAGGGTACATTGTATGGTCCTAACATCTCCCCCAACTTAAAATGTTGCATGTCCTCAGGCAACTTCACTCTGAATCAAAATCTGAATACTGACTCTAAGCATGCAAGTTACTCAAGCAGTAGTTGTGGAAGGTGATGTCTGTTGGAGCTCTGAACCCTTGAACGCGTTGTAACCTTTCCCAAGCTGTTGTTTCGGCCTTCTTGGGAAACTTATAATGAACTTGATATTTCTCTGCTGGCATCCAAAGGATAGGAAAATGAAACTGATACCCTATCCAGCTTTCAGCACATTGCTGAACACACTTGATGTAGCTAGGTACCCTGGAGATTGCTATCTCAAGATTAGTGGGGCTAAAAGGATTGTGTTCCTGTCTTTCCTCAATAGATTGTTGTCAAAACATGTTATTTGCCTGTAGGGAAGCAATCTCTGTGGATTTAATAAAATGTTGACACTCCTGAAACACTGATGTCTGTAATTGATGAATGTGTTAAGTCATCCCTGGTTTCTTTAAAAACTGATAATATTTTGTAACAAAGGTGGCAACATTTTATGGTTCTGGCTTTATCCAGAGAAAGCGGTTATCCTCATTATGCTTGGAATCTAGGAAGTCATTCTGCCATATAATCTAATTGTTGAGGAAGTAGGTGAGTGCCCGAATCTGGATGTCACCGACAAGAGGGTTAAGGTTAAGCTGTTGGTTCTCAGGGATGGCCTCATTATGAAAATATGCCTCACAGAGGAGGTGTTGATCCATAGTAGAGGATTATGCAAAGGTTTTAACAAAATCCATTGGATTTAACATTGCATGGGGTCTACCTTCTTTGACTGATTTGATCTGAAACCATGTAAGTCATTCCATGAGGAACAAAGAGTAATTGTAGGATGGTTTCCTTGCAGCCAATAACTTTTGTGCCAAGTCAAATATCAGGAGCAATCTGCCTTTTAGCTCTTCATTCTGTTTCTTAAAGGCACAGGATTCCTGGCGTGTTTGCTACAAGGCTTCCCAATTTGAATAGATATGGTTTATCCAGATTTGTATGTGTTCCTGCAGGCTTTTGGCCTATGTAACAACAGACTCTTTTTTCCATTTGTCTATTATTGCCTGTTCATCCCATGGCTGAGTTTGTGTTTTAGCGTTGCAAGTAGTAGGCTGAGGTAGGGTCTGAGTGGCTTGTTCACAAACGTGTGGATATTAATCTGGCTAGGAGGGGTAGATTCATCAATAGGAAATGTTTGTACAGCTTTATTAACAAAAACAGGGGCTTCAGATTGGACAATTGTTGTAGGCCAGGGTTCAGTTTTAATTTTGGAAGGTCCTGTTGGTTCTTGTGTAACAACAGGGTGTTCTTCTTTGACTGCAAAAGTCGAAGGTGCAGGGGAAGCTCCTAGCATTGGAATATGAATTACTTTGTAGCCTGCTTGATAATAAATGTCCCCACATTGACTGCACATATATTCTGTACATGGATTCTCTGTTGTAGTTCCCTCTGACATGGTTTTTATGCGAGCTAGGGTGTACAAGTTAAGTTCCTTCTCATAGGCTTCATTTTCCATGGCGAGCTATTTCTTATAGGCTTCCAGTTCATACCTTAGGAACTCATTTTCTTGTAGGACAGAGGCCATTGTTGGTTTTGGTTGAGGGGTGACTGGTTCTTGTGTAGCAGTCACAGTCACATTAGTTGGTTCTTTTGGAGCAGCTACAGGATCGACAACTGATTCTTATGTTCCAGCTTCTTGATGTAAAGAAAGTAATGTTGCAGCACCCTGGGCCTCTAATTCCTGTGTCTCAATAACAATATCAACAGTTGGTTCTTGTGTTTCAGCTGTAGTTGGTTCTTGTGTGACAACTATAGTTGGTTCTTGTGTTTCAGCCACTGAATGAGTAGCTGGTTCTTGTGTTTCAGCTACTAAATGGGTAGTTGGTTCTTGTGTTTCAGCTACTGAATGAGTAGTTGGTTCTTTTGTTTCAGCTATTGGGTTTGAAATGGATGATGTCACAACATACTAGGCCTCTGGTTCTTTTGTTTCAGTGCCCGTGGGTGGAACAGGTAAAGATTCTAGAATTTGGGATGTTGGAGGTGTACGGGGTATTAGTCGGATGGGTTGGGGGTTTAGGGCAGTGGAGGTAGTGGTTGCCCTTGTTGATGTCCTTGTTCATTTTCTTTGTAAAAAGGGCAGAAAGAAAGGAATTTTCTTTCGTTTACATGGGGGTTTTTCCTCAATGATGGGATAGGGAGAATTGTCTAGTTCATAATCATTGCTAAGAATATGAAGGGCATGAGTGGATGATTCTGGTAAAATGTGGGGTGGGCTTGGTATGGTAGGGGGGGTTAATTGGATTGATTGGGTCTATAGGCGGACTGTTAGGTATTTCCAGAGGGTCTGGAGGGTTTTGTGGTTGTTGTCCCTGAAGGTTTTCAAGAATTTCAACAGCTTCTTGGGGATCTATGGGTGGGTTGTTTAGTGGAGGGTTTTGTTGGGTGAAACCCTTTTGGATAAGTAGTTGTACGAGACGGTGATAGTGAGTGAAAGGGCAGGATCTTTAGCCTTTTTACAGTAGTGCGACATATTTTTAAGACATCCGAGCAGATAATCAGGAATGTTGACCAATCTAGCATGTCGTAAATGAGACAACAGGACAAAATCATGTTGGTAGACTACCTGATATTGGCCTTCACAGGTAAGGTAGTTCTTGACAAACTTTGCAACTTCCGGCCATGAAGGCAGCAACGAGCTGAGTCAGACACCCCAACCTTTAGGCTCAATTTGTTCCCCTGGCAAGAGGAAATCCTGTTGGACATTGAGAATGATATGTTTGCGGTTGAACATGCGAATGCCATTGGTAGGGAGACCCAAAACCTGTGCTATATCATCTTCTGTAACTGAAATCTGAACCCCTTCAACAATGGAATGATCTTCTTGGAGATTTTGAGCAAATTGGAGAACCTGTTGTTGATCAAATCCCTGGAGCCTCTGAAAATAACCAAGCCATCCTACCTGCAGAAAAATTTGGTAGGCTTCTGGATACAGTTCTAACAGGGCTGTCATGGCGGGTTCATAACGTATAACAAATCCTCCCATAGCTAACAGCTTAGTAAAATACACCGTCAAAGAATCGAGTAACAGCTTCTGTGCAGAGTGAGTTTTCGGGTGAAGGCATGCAAATGGTGGTGAAACAAACGAACGGATGGTAAAAAGGAGAATGAAGGTGGTTGACTCGTGTGAAATGATGGTATAAAAGTTTGATATTTCCTCCCCCCCACTTCAAGTGCAGCTAATAATGATTTTACATGAGTGGTAATAATGAGTTGAAATCTTCTCATTAACTATAGCTTAATTGTATTTACATATAAAATTTACATACCTCACCTTTACCTTTTGATTCGTACTTCAAACAGAAGATACTACCTGTGCATAATAGTTCTGCAGTAGCGTGGCAGAGACTTTTGATTTGTTAGAGGAATTGTATCAAGGATTTGTTTGACTGGAAAGACAAAATGTAGTATGAGAGCACAAGGCTTATTGACAGAGAATGCTGAAAAGTTGGTGTTTCAACAATAGAAAGAAGGGCGAAACAATTGATGAACGGTGTTGTTTCGTCAGTGGAAAAAAATGTGAAGAATTGTTGAACAGTAGTGTTTCGACAATGAGAAAATGACGAAAGGTTGCTGACAGTGGTGTTTCAGCAATGGGAAAATGTGAAGAATTGCAGACAGTGGTGTTTCAACAATGGGGAAAATGTGAAAAATTGCTGAACAATGGTGTTTCAACAATGGGAAAAGAAAGGGGAGAAATTGTGGAACGGTGGTGTTTCGACAGTGGGGAAAAGGCACAAAGTTGTTGAACAATGGTGTTTCAGCAATGGAGAAAGTCAAAAAGTTGTTGAACAATGGTGTTTCAGCAATGAAGAAAATGGCAAAAAGTTGTTGAACAATGGTGTTTTAGCAATGGGGAAGCTTGCCTCTTCTTGAAGTAGGATCATCCTTTCTTAGTAGGCCTGTGTTTTGATCGGGAATCTGCAAAAATCGATTGTAACATGGTATTTCTTGACAGGGATTATTAGTAAATGAAGTCTAATCTAATACTAAAGAAATTAAATTAAAAAGAATTAATTGCAATGAGGGGTAGGAGCCCCCTCTAAAAAGAAGTAATGAGAGTCTGCCACACATGTGGCCTTAAAATATTCTTTGGAAATAGAGTGTTGGTACAGATGGAGCCGATGACCATTTACAATTAACAGTGTTTTAGAGTCATCAATTGCGAGGAGCCTTACTGTTTCATTGGGGAAAACATTGTCTACTTCGTAAGGTCCAAGCCATCTTGTACGCAGTTTCCCTTGAAATTCTTTGAACCGAGAGTCATACAGTAGGGCCCAATTACCTTTTTGGAACTGCTTATGCTTGATAGTTTTGTCATGCCATTTTGATATTTGTTGTTGAATCATGGTTGTCTGATGAATGGCATCTAGTCTTTTTTCATCCAATTCATTAAGATGTTGCAACCTGGTTGTCTGTGCATCGGTCAAATCAAGGTTGACAGCTGAATCAGTCCTTAAGGTTTTGATTTCAAATTCGATGGGAAAGATACCACTCTTTCCATAAACTAATTCATAGGGAGAGAACCCTATAGTATTTCTCCAGGTAGTTCTGTAGGCCCATAATGCTTCAGGGAGTCTGTGGGACCAATCCTTTCTGTTTTCCTTCACTTTTTTTGTGAGAATGGCTTCTATTACTTTATTTGTGCTTTCCACCTGTCCATTTGCTTGGGGGTGGTATGTGTTAATGTTTTATGCTGATATTATAGTTCTTTGCATTTCATAAAGATAAGAGCATAACAACCACAAGATCACTAAGAAATACACATCCACAAGTACACAATATTTATCCTGGGAAACCCTCTAGGGGAAGAAAACCCAGC
>ML818850.1:169443-179894 GCA_009831015.1 Picea engelmannii
AACCTAACAATAAAAATAATAATAATGACATGATTAATCCACAATGGGGATTTAATCCAATAACAAAATAATAAGAATGCTCTTCGCAGTTACATTATTTCAACAGTATGGTGTAGTCATTCTATGCTGAATATGATATTTCTGAAGGGTGGCTTTAAAACCATGAGAAGTGAAAGGAGGTCCCCCATCTGTAACTAATTCTCTTGGCACTCCAAATCTATTGAAGATGTATTCAAATAGGAAATCTATAACTTCTTCTTCAGACACTCTATGGAGTGCTTTAGCTTCTACCCATTTGGTCATATAATCTGTGCAGACCACTATGTAAACTTTTTGATTGGATGGGGGGTTAATGGGTCCTACAAAGTCTAAGGCCCATCTTTCAAATGGTTCGAGTACTATCTGGGGGTTTAATGGCATTTCATATCTATGATTAGGTTGGCCCATTCTTTGGCAACTATCATAGGCCCAAACATATTTCTTTGCATCTTTAAAGTGCAAGGGCCAATAATACCCCATCCTGAGAATTTTATGTGTTGTTCTCTTATCAGCAAAATGCCCTCCACAAGGGCGATCATGACATGCTTTTAGTAAATCATAAACCTCATCTTCTCTAATGCACCTTCAAATTTCTTGATCAAGTCCTGTGTGGAAAAGACACCCACTTATCCAACTATACCGAGCACTTTGTTGAAAGATTCTTCTTTTCTCTCGGTGGGATAAGTGTGGTGGTAACTTCCCTACAACCAAGTAGTTAGCGATGTCTGCATACCAAGGTGAGTGAGTAGATACTGCAAATAAATATTCATCAGGAAAGGAATCATCTACTGGGGTATCATCTTCAAGTGTTAACCGAGAAAGGAAATTAGCAACTACATTTTCTTTTCCTAGTTTATCTACAATTGTAATATCAAATACTTGCAATAATAGTAACCATCTAGTGACTCGAGCATTTGTGATAGGTTTGTTCATTAGATATTTGATAGATGAGTGATCAGTATGGACAAGAGTAGAGTAGCCAGTGATGTAATGTCGAAATTCATTAATAGCATAGATAACTACTAAGAATTCCTTTTCGGTAACTGTATAGTTAATTTCAGCAGGAGTCATATTCTTGCTAATAAAGTAAATAGCATAAGGGAGATGATTTTCTTCTTGTCCCAAGACAACTCCTATTGCAATATCTGAAGCATCAAAGGATATATGAAAGGGAAGTGTCCAATCAGGTCCTCTAAGAATAGGATTTGTAGATAACTGATGTTTAAGTGTATTAAATGCTTCCTGGCAAGAATTAGTCCATTTAAATTCAACATTTTTCATCAGTAACACAAACAGGGGAGAAGCTATTTTGGAAAAAAAATTGATAAATCTTCTGTAGTATCCAGCATGTCCTAGAAAACTTCTTATCTCTGTTTGGGTTTTGGGAGTAGGAAGATCTTTAATGACTTGTATCTTGGATGGATCTACCTAAATTCCTTGAGATGAGATAAAATGTCCAAGCACTACTCCTTCACTCATCATCATATGACATTTTTCTGTACTTAAGGAGAGGTGGGCTTGTATACATCGTTTAATTACTTTCTCAAGGTTTTGTAGTGCTTCCTGAAAAGAAACACCATAAGGGGTAAAATCATCCATAAAAAATTCCATAGATTCATTAAGCATATCAGAAAAGATTCCTATAACTGCTCTTTGAAAGGTTGCTGGTGCATTACATAGTCCAAATGGGAGAACTCTATAAGCAAAAGTTCCCTAAGGGTTGGTAAAAGTGGTTTTGTCTTGGTCCTGAGGTGCAATTTTGATCTGATTATACCCACTAAAACCATCTAAAAAGGAGAAAATTTTCTTCCTTGAAAAATTGTCTAACACATGATCAATGAATGGTAATGGGAAGTGATCTTTTTGAGTAGCTTTATTTAAGGCTCTATAGTCCACACATACTCTCCATTTCCCATTTTTCTTAGGAACTATTACCAACGGGGAAACCCATTCGCTGTCTGATATAGGATATATAAACCCTGTGCTCAACAATTTTTGAAGTTCTTCTTTAAGGATTTCTCTTAAGTTAGGATTCATTCATCGTTGAGATTGGCAGATCGGTCGACAATCTTCCTTGATATATATACGATGAGTACATAATTCGGGAGAGATTCCTTTCATATCTGTGTAGTCCCATGCGAATGCTTCTTTATGTTCAAGAAGTAACTTCATTAATTTTTTTGTTTCAGCATCTGTTAGGTTAGGGTTTATGTTCAGTGTTTTTCCAGGTTCAATTTCCATTGGTATGCTTTTAGAAGAGATGGTGGCAGATGTTTGAGGTGGGTTTTCAGAATTGAGGTTTTCTTGATTATCTGACTCCAAAAGTGAAGCTAGTTGGTTATGAGTTTCTGGAGTCATAGAGGAAGGTTCACAAATAAAATTATTAATTACTTCATCCTCAGTGGCATGTTTAAGGCTTAAGGCTTGTCTGATAGTTAGGATGGGTTGAGTAAGTTGATCATCAAAATCTACCCATACAAAATTATCATTATTAATCAAAGGTGTAGCATGAGGGTAGAGGGTAAGCTGTTTGGTTTCGTAACCGTTGGAAATTGTCATTGATCCTGATCTACAGCTGATAAAAGCATCTGTTGTGGCTAACCAAGGCCTGCCCAAAATTAGAGGATGGCCCCACAACTTTTTTCTAGGTTGTAATACCACAAAGTCAGCTGGATAATTCCATGATTCCACTGAGATAATTAGGTCTTCAATGAATCCCTCCGGTTTGATTGTAGATCGGTCAGCTAATTCTAGGATAGTTGGGGTGTCTCTGATTTCATTTTCCAGTTGTAACAGTTGTGAGGTTTCCAGAGTCATAATATTGATAGCGACACCTAAGTCTACCAAGACTCGAGGGATTATAATTTTTCCAATTTGTACTAAGATGGTAGGGTGGCCGGGATCACCATATTTAGCTGGGGGAACTTTACCTGACATTAGTGCAGACAAGTCACCCATGACATGGACTGTGAGGGGATCCTTAATTTTCCTACCAGGTTTCTTAACACAAATGTCTCGCATAGTCCTGGCATAAATTGGTACATCTCGGAGTGCTTGTAATAGAGGGATTTTGATATAAAGATTTTGTAGTTCCCCTAGAAGATTGAAAGCCGGTGGCTCAGGCATTTTAGTCAAAGCTAAACGCTCAGAAAATGGTGGTTTTGTTGTTTCAACAACAATGTTAGAGG
The DNA here is from genome assembly GCA_009831015.1 of Picea engelmannii. Classification (NCBI taxonomy): domain Eukaryota; kingdom Viridiplantae; phylum Streptophyta; class Pinopsida; order Pinales; family Pinaceae; genus Picea; species Picea engelmannii. Next base: position 172,671 of record ML818850.1, read on the forward strand.
ATGATTGTACCTCTTCAGGTACATCATGATCTTTTATTTCCTCTTTATTAGAAGAGGTAACATCAGTTATGATAGGTTCTACTATTATCCCAGATCGTAAATGAATATCATTTCATTATGTAGGCAGAAGAGAAAGTGTACGCTGGTTATGAATATCAATGCATTGCACAACTTTATTATTGGGGTTAGGGTTGGGTTGTACAGGTAGTTGGGGGGCCTCATTATTTGATTGTTTGGTGGAGTACTTGCTGGTAAGGAGAGTGGTTGCAGAAATTGTGATTGAGGTAATTGATTTGGGAAGGGGGGTTGTTGTCCTCTCCAATTTGGATTCCATTGGTTCTGATACGGTTGTTGTTGTTGTGGAGGCCAAGGAGTCCACATTGACGGATCAACAAAGGGTGGGTTAGTTTGTTGCATGGGTGGGTAATTCATTTGATATAGGTATTGCATTTGATTATAGGGAGGGTAATTCATTTGATTAAAAGAAGGGTAGTTATTCCAATGATTAGAAGATGTAAATGGAATGTTAGGATTCATACCGTGTCCCCACGGTTGCCATTGCCTTCTCTGTGTTAGAAGATAGACGGCTTCAACTTCTTCATCAATTGGTTTTAATGTTTCCCTGATTCCTGGTATAGAAGGACATTGTTGAGTTTCATGATCTTTATCATAGATGGTGCAGATTGGCTTTTTATCCAATGGGCATTCCCTTCTTGGGTGCTTGTCTCTGCATTTAGAACAAAATATGGACAGAGCTTCTTCTGCTTCGTCTTGCTTCTTTTGGATCTGCAGGGTATCAATTTGTGAGGCAAAAGAGCTTAACATTTCAATTTTAAAACCTTTAAGTAAATTACCTATTTCGGCTCTTGTTGCTCCCCTGCTGGCTGATTTTTGGACTCTTGAAAATGTGGTATCCCTACTATTTGATCTATTCTTTGAAGCTCCTCTTGAACATCTTTTACATAGGTTAACAATCTCATCATATGATTCTTTAGATATGTCCCCTTTTCCAAGCATATTCATCATATCTAAACAATCATCCCTTACTCCTTTTAGTAATATCGTTTTAAGGATATCTTTACTTACATCGTGGTGATTGGATCTTTGTAGATTATACTGTAGCCTCTCTACAAAGTCCTCCAGATTTTCATCCTCTTTCTGCATCATCTTAAATAGTTCCTAACTTTTTTCCCTTGTTCGGCAATAGTCTTGGTATTTATTTAGGAATTTTTGTTTCATTTGGTCCCATGTTGTGATTTCATGACCTCCAAGACTCATGAACTATCTTAGTGCATTTCCTTTCAATGTTGTTGGAAATAGATTTAATTTTTTAGCATTGCAAATGTAATCATAACTTTTGCATAATATATCAAACTCAAAAAGGAATTCATCAGGATCCTCTGAAGACAAACCATGAAAGTTAGGTAGTGCTGAGAGTGGAATGTTCTTCATGGGGGCTACCCCTCTAGGAAGATCACCAATAGGAAATCCTAATGTGGAGAAATATTTTTCATCATTTACCTCTCCTTCAGGACCTCCTGTTCTTCATGATGCAATTCTTCATTGTACTCATCCATGTTTTCTTCTGTCTGCTCCCCTGCTGCGCTTTCTCTGTCCTCAATGTTTCCTGCTGGTTTCTCGACTGTCTCAGGACTCCAAACTTCTTTCCCTGTTTCAAATTTTGCTTGAAATGAAGGCTGGGATTTTTGTTTCCAAGAGTTTGGACGTTGAGCAACAAATTCAAACTTTGATATAATCTTGTCAATATAAGTCTTTCTTCATCCTCCTCCTCTGCCCCTGCCACCTATAGGGTCAGTGTCTTTGGGGTCTCCACGTCCTCTCATGCAAACTTTGTATCTGAAAAATCATAAGTGCTTTTGAAATCTATAATTACCTTCCACGACAATGGCACCAAAATGTTGGTCACTATAATTGCTTATTTAATTAAACAATCAAGTGCTACATAAATTGTCAACCCAGGGAAGTCTATTTATTTCAAAGGTAATCACACACTATATATGCTCAATCTCAAAAGAAACCTAGAGTCATAGTAAAAATATATAAATCACACTTTGCCTTGAACAAACTGAAATTCTAACTTGAATTATAGGAAAGCAACCTACCTATTGCAGAGTTCAAAGTTTAAAGAAATGATTAATTAAAGAATCATGGATTACATTTAAAATAACAACAAGATGTTGCAACAGGAAAGTCCAACTATCTTGTAACAGAGAACATGACCCTATTCCCCAAGCAGGAATCTTTAGCACCTGTTTCTGATCATCACACTTCATGAACTCATTGCTTAACTGAAATAATTGACACACACTGAAGGCTAACTATCTCTAACAGAGAACATGACCCTATTCCCCAGTCAGGAATCTTCAACACCTATTTCTGGTCATCACACTTTCATAAACTCATTGCTAATTGAAATGATTGACACACACTGAAGGCTATCTATCTTTTAACAGAGAACATGACCCTATTCCCCAAGAAGGAATCTTCAGCACCTGTTCCCGGTTATCACACTTTCATAAATTTACCAAACAGGAATGCTAACTAGAATGATTAACAGTTACCCAAGCATGAATCATATGAAAACAATGTAACAACCAGTAAATCAGAGTTTCAGCAAAACAGAGTTCAGTAAAGTAGTGTTTAAGAAAAATAGAATTTAATAAAGGCATGAACATAAATGACACTAACACACTACAAATCTAATGGGTGAATCTTGTGAAGAAGGTGGGCCCTCCCTTCTCACAAGATTCCCCTGAAACAAAAGGAACTAGAGAGAAATGCTCAGAACAATCTTTTATTCATCTGTCAACTGTGTTACATTAAAATATGAAGTAAAACACGTCCCTCTCTGTAAATCCTTTCTTAGTTAAGAAGAAGGTCCTATCTAATGTTTATTTCCCCTTGTTTAAAGAGGAGAATCTTCTCGATACAATTTGATCAACAAATTACATGTGTATATCTAAATCCTATTCTTAGTTAGATAAAGGAATAGGATATCCTGGTCTCCCGTAATAGAATGTTATTACAATAGTTGAAAAGGTGCTGAGTGAGGTGTTGTTGTTGCAGTTGGAGTAATAGCTTCTTTATTTATCATCTTACTATTGTTGTATGTTGTTTCGGCATCGCAAATTGTGGGCTGTTTCAGCAATGGGATTTGCGTTTTGATTGTTTCAGCACGTGGTCTCACGCAACAATGATGGCTAATTCTGGCTCAAGGTGCGGCTGTTGTGGTCGGTGTAACAGCTTTGTGTTGTTGTTTCAGCAATGTAGACCACAAAGAGTGTAGCAACTTCTTCTTGTGTGAGTTGTTGTTTCAGCATTGTAGACCACAGAGAGTGTAATAGCTGAGTTGTTGTTTCAACATCGTAGGCCACGGAGAGTGTAACAACTGAGTTGTTGTTTCAGCATCGTAGACCACAGAGAGTGTAACAACTTCTTCTGTGTGAGTTGTTGTTTCAGCATCGTAGACCACAGAGAGTGTAACAGCTTCTTCTGTGAGTTGTTGTTTCAGCATCGTAGTCCACAGACTGTTTCAGCCACAGGGTTTGCGTGCTTTAGTTGTTTCAGCAACATGCCTCAATGCTAATCTGCAGTTCGAACTGTTTCGACACTTATACATTTCTAATCAATGGTTAAGTATGAGAGTAATGTAAAATTATATGCAAAACAGATTAAACGTATAGTAAAGAAAAGAGACGTTGTATACCTTTAGAAAGATAGGGTAAGGTGATAATGTGAGTGAAACAAAGGTGTAAAGGTAGCAAAAAGTGTGAGAAAAAGGGTACATTGTATGGTCCTAACACCATCAAACCAACAATCATAGAGGAAATCACCATTGGATCCACATGCTCCCTTGAGGAACTCACAACTTAAAAAGCTCTCTTTTAGGAATACTAGAATATTTTTTCCTAGTCATATACAGAGATTCCCAGCTTCGATCCTTATATATTAGAACATCGCATCGACACATGGCCAGATGCCACCCCTGTACGTCAAAATCAACTCCCATTGCACCCATCCAAAGCAGTGGCTATCAAAGACGAAATTGACAAACTATGCACTACAGGGTTCATATACACCATCGAATACACATCATGGGTTTCTAACCCCGTCCCTGTCAACAAAAAATAGGGCACCATTCGCGTCTGCACTGACTTTCACGATCTCAACCATGCTTGTCCCAAAGAAAACTTCCCTACCCCTTCCATCGACCAAATCATCGATGACTGTGCTGGCCACAAGGCTCTATCCTTCATGGATGGTTTCTATGGCTACAACAAAATCTAAATACATCCAGTAGATCAGTATAAGACCACATTCACTACCCCATGGGGTAATTTTTCTTATCATTTCATGCCTTTTGGGCTCAAGAACATAGGTGCGATGTTCCAATGGGCCATGAATTATGTTTTCCATGATCTCGCTTGCATCATCCTCGCTTACTTGGACGATCTCGTTGCTCGATCCAAGAAACGAACTCAACATCTAGATGACTTACGAGTTGTCTTTCAACGATTTCGACAGTACAATATCCGCTTGAATCCCCTCAAGTGTGTATTTTGCATCACCACTAGACGCCTTCTTGGGTTCATCGTTTCCCAACATGGCATCATAGTGGAGCCCCTCAAGGTCCAAGCCATCACAGAAATTCCACCACCTAGGAATTTGCATCAACTACAAAGCCTACAAGGTAAAGCCAATTTTTTGCGACGCTTTGTCCCAGATTACACCACTTGCACACATGGTTTGCTTCATTTATTGCATCATGAACATGCTAAAACCTCTTTTAATGATTTAAAAGTGGCGCTCTCCAATTCCCCTTTGATTATTCCATCCAACTATGATCGCGACTATGTCCTCTACTTATCGGCCTCAGCCGTCTCAGTAGCAGGAGTTCTCGTCCAACTAGGGGATGATGGTCGCAAGCATGTTATTTACTACATTATTAAAAACCTATCAGGACCACACCTGAAATAAAATAATGAAGATAAACTCACCCTCACATTTGTCCTCGCAATCCAACAACTACGTCATTATATCCTACTTCGCACTACCAAAGTCATGGCAGATTCCAACCCCATGCAGTACTTTCTTAGTTGATGAAAAATTAATGGAAAATTTTCCTAATAGATCGTCATCCTTCAAGAATACGACCTAGATTTTTCAACTCCCAAAATCAAGAAAGCAATCATCCTTGCCAACCTCATGATGACATTTCCCTAAGATGCTTCTAGTTCACCCATCAATACGGACTTTCCCGACAAACACCTCTTCTACATCCCCTCAGATGACCCCTGGTATGGCGAACTTCTCGTCTACTTTTGAACACAAAAGTTTGGGTATCACCTCTCTCAAGACGATCTTCGACACATTCACCATCAAGCCCCTCGCTACCTCCTCATCGGTGACATTTTGTATCGACGTGGGGTTGACACCATACTCCATCGATGTTTGACCATCGATGAAGTAGACAGAGTCTTGAATGATTGCTATAGAGGCACCTGCAGTGGCCACCTCTCAGGGATGACCACTACCCAAAAAATCATTTGAGTTGAATACTTCTGGCCCACATTGTTTCATGATTGCATCCATGCTATAAAGTGATGCGACAAATGCCATATTTATGCCAACAAAGCACGAGTGCCACATACTCTTCTACACCCAATCATCACTACCGATCCCTTCTGCAAATGGGGCATCGACATAATGAATTTCAACCCTCCATCTAGAAATGGATATAATTACATTGTCGTGGTCGTCGATTACTTTACCAAATGGGCCGAAGCCATGCCTACCTTCAACAACACCGCTGACACAACATCGCATTTTTTCTTCAACCACGTCATTACCCTCTTCAAAGTCCCACTACATTAAGTATCTGATCATGATAAACACTTTAAGAATGATATATTCTTCGAACTCTCCTCAAATTTAGGCTTCTCCCACGAGTTTGCCTCCCCATACTACCCTTAGTGAAATGGACAAGTCGAGGTTGTTAACAAAGTCCTCAAAACCATGTTGTAGTGCACTGTTAACAAACATAAGACCAATTGTAATCATATGTTGTTTCCAACATTATGGGCTTATCGCACGGCAGTCAAAACCACCACCAGTTTTACACCGTTTCATATCCTCCCTGGGATTGAGGACACCCTCCCCATCAAGTGAAAAATTTCCACCTTATGCACCACCATCGAGATATTACCTGACACTGCTCTAATGGAACAATGCTTGTTGAACTTAGAGTCATTGGATGAAGACCGTCGATCTTCATTACAGAACAATGAGGCAACTAAAAAATGGTCGAAGGCCACCTTTGACCGCCACGTCAACCTTCACTCATTTAACGAAGGAGACCTCGTCCTAGCTTACGATATCGCTCACGATACCCTCGGTCATGGAAAATTCGAGTCATTATGCCATGGACCCTACATATTCCAACATTGCCTCACTAAAGGCACGTACATATTAGCCTCTCCAGAAGGCTATCCTCTCAAATAACTCGTCAATGAGTTGTACTTAAATAAATTTTACACTTGAGCGTAGTCATTCTACACTAGGATTTTTCTTTTTTGTACACATTTGTGAAGTTTTTAGTCTTCTTGTTTCCCTCCATGCCTTATGTTTGATCTACCATTTGTGTTATTGACATATGTTTCCTCCATTGACCTAACACATCAATTATGCTGACGGAGCTAGTTGTTGGACACAGAATCTCGCTTCGGCTGCTTCGGCCCTCTATATCCCCTCACATGAACTGCTCCACTCCAATGGCATATGTTTTGGCTCAACAACCAATAACCAAGAAGAATACACAGCCTTCATTGGCCTCCTCACCGAGTCCAGTCACCGCCACATTTTTCACCTTAGCGTCTTATTAGATTCCCAGCTTGTCATCCTGGAGCTCAACAATATGTACCATGTTCGCGATCCTTACCTCTTTCGCAAATACTGACAAGTTAGACTCTTATCTTGACATTTTGATTCAATTAAATTTACACATATTCTGTGATAATTCAATCAAATAGAAAATAATATGGCTAACCTAGTGTTAGATTTGCATATATCACATCAAGGCATCATCACACACACATAAATCATCAAAATTATATCACAACATATAGATTAGACATCATAAAAAGCATCACAAAACATCTTCACATGTGAACATCACAGAGATCATAAACATGTATATCCATATAT